>CANYCX011283271.1:0-17851 GCA_948193385.1 Breynia disticha f. nivosa
CAACATTTTTCAGCTCAATGTCAACTAATTATCAACCTAACATAAACCTTAGGTTTATGCCTTTCTTCCATCAATTTCCTACACAAAATTCACCATAATCACTTCCTATCATCCTTTCCAATTATTTAACATCAATTTCAATATTGTTCATCAATTTTCCAGCAACTATAACAAGCATTTATCCAACCAAAACCAATCATCAACCTAAAATCAACTATAAGTAAACCATCTTAACTCACTTTCCTCTTACCTTAAGCTTAATTCTTGCAGAAAATTCACTTTAAAACACCTCTAGCCTGTTTCCCCTTTCTTCTTCACTTTTCTGGAGGTTTTTCTCTGAAGTAAATTTGGTTTGAAGGTTATGAAATGAACCTTCCCGTAATTGATCAAAACATATATATTTTTTTCAAACTGATAGAAAAGTACGCGGAGTCACAAAGTACGCGTGGT
This sequence comes from Breynia disticha f. nivosa, assembly GCA_948193385.1. Classification (NCBI taxonomy): domain Eukaryota; kingdom Viridiplantae; phylum Streptophyta; class Magnoliopsida; order Malpighiales; family Phyllanthaceae; genus Breynia; species Breynia disticha. Next base: position 451 of record CANYCX011283271.1, read on the forward strand.
CGTTCATAAAATACGCGGGGTCGCTCCCACAACGCGTTTATTGTACCAAGTACGCGTTCTCGGCTTTGACTACGCGTGGTCGTGCCGAATCCTCGTTCTTTTGTATCCACCGCGCGTTCTTTCATTTTTTCTGAATTTTCTGATTTTTCTTTTATTTATTTCGTGTCAACTTTACGTCAACCTTTCGTATATCTTTATATACTAATATTCTCATATTTATTTTAATATGAAAATTTTTTTCCGGGATGTTACAACCATTCCTGTCGCTCCAGCCTTCATTTTCCACGAATCCCCACAGATTATCCTCAGAAGAATTTCGCGTTTTGCACGCAGTGTCTGGTTCAATTAATTGAGGGGTTAACAGATGCCCCCGCGATGAGACTTATGAGGATTTTTTTATCACTGACGAATAAGTCTTCTTTACGATTCTTACCATTTTTTTTCCATTCCCCTAGTATCCGCGACAGATGTCCATACAAGAAGCGCATAACAGTAAGGCGAACATCCACAATTAATATGAACTCTTGTAAATGTCCAACATTCGCATTTATTCCTTTATTCCCTCGGATCTGCAGATTATAAATTTGCTCTAACCGAGTTCCTAGGGTTTGGTTTCTCGCCCACATCAGCACCCATTTTAATCCTCTCGATTCTGCCGCTTGTACTTTTTGGGTCACATCAACACCCTTTTTGGGCACTTTTTGTACCTTCATTAAATGCAAGATCCGTCTTCGTTATGTTCCCCAATCATATCTCTTCCCTGTAATGATCATTGCATCAGACACATCATACCCATTGTCAGTCAAGCGCGGGAACGTGTTGAACTTACGTGACGGGTTCAAGTATTAACACATTCTCGCGAGAACCGTTCCCTTTTAATTGATCATGTGTCCGATGAAATACTGGTCGACCTTGGCGCATGTGTTATCTTCTGCGCGTGGACTTATTTTTTTTTACACTTAATTCGTCATTTAAATTTGAATTTGAAATTCAGCGAATCACATCCGCATTAAATGCACACAGTTGCGACTCCTCATTGCATTGGACTGTTTAGTCTCCTTTCCTTGCCTATAAAACAGGATTCCAACATTCTTTTTCATTTCTTACCGCTTTACTCAAAACACTTTGTCGTCCTCCTTACTTTCAAGCCTTCTCAAGCTTTTCTTATTACAAACTCATGTCACCATGAGGATTCCAAAATAAAATCTCCCATTCTTGCTGGTGATTTCAAATACCTTGCAGAGAAGTTCTACGACGACTCCAGAACCTACTCTCGTCACGGCCTTCGCCTGTTAGACGAACAAACCAGAAGCAAGTCAACCCTGAACACTTTGTTAACAGATTGTTCACTCTAGGTCTAGTGTCTTAACTCCCTTTCTCCAAGCTAGAAGAGATGAAGGATTTCTTTCCTCACTCGTGTGAGATTGGTTTGCTGTTCTCAGGCAACATTGGCCGCCTAAAATCAATTTTCTACTGGGAAACTGAGGGGCCAAAGAACAGCACTTACCCCACCTCGACTTACCACAAGTGGGTTCACAACCGAATTTTCCCAGCTTACCAACAAACCCTTTCGCGCATGCACATGAAGGGTGTAATCGACGTGACACTGGAGGACTGTCATCCAGATTGGAGCTTCATCGTGGCGCTCGCGACCTTGTGGAACCCCAGTTTCAATCAATTCCAATTGCCAGAGGGTTTTATGTCTATCACCCTCCTGGATGTGCAGATCTTGTCCTCTGCGACAGTAACAGGGGAATCCCTTCCCATAGAGTATTTGTGTGCTCTGCGCGCCGCGACCGTTAAACACATGACAAGCTTCAGGTCCAAAAAAGATGTTGGAAAGCGTCTCATCTCTTACTCGAGCTTGGAACCCAAAGATGTGAACGAGAAAATTCCTCCGGGCCAGCCACTTAATTTGGGCAAATTGATTGATTTTTTTCTGGTACTTCTTGAGCAAGTGCATCTTCGCGACGCCCTCTAAGAAATCGGTAGTCAACCTACTCCCTTGGGCAGTCGCGCTCACGGACTGGTGCCATACGGGGTATGCCTACCCAATCACCTTTGCTCCAGTGATCCTAGCCGCTTTCTATAACGACATGTCCATTATCACAAGCAAATCGCTGCCCTCATCGTTGGGCATCCTGTACTTGCTTCTAACTAAGTGGGTGCATGCTTATTTTAGTGACACTCACACACATATTAATAAATAGCTTGGGCAACCTTCAGAGTTTCCAGTGCCCATCATAAGCAGCATCGACTACTTGGTGAACAAAGGTGGATGTCGCCCACGTAGATCAGACAACTAATGGTCATCCACCAAGCCAAGCTTAACAATTCCATTTTGGACACCTTCGGTCCCAATCTAGAAGGTTTTAACTCACAGAGCTGGTTCGCATTCACCCATCCTTGCGAACTACCTGTGCCCAAGATGGCCTCAGGTCAATCTTTTATGGGAGTAGAGGCCTACACTCCTCACTTCAACTGTCGTTAATTCGGGCTTGTACAGCAAGTTCCCTATCCATTAACCCATGCTTGCAATCAACCTTGGGAAAAGGGCCCAGGTTACGAGTTCGCAGAATTTTTTCTCGACATATTGAAGAGATACGAGGTCCTTCCTAAAAAATTTTTGCTAATCTGCTCGCCTGCCCAAGAGCAGATTCCATATTCAAACGATGGTGGGCAAAGTATTGGCAATCCCAGTATACTCGAGGCATTCTTCGCTATCCTGCGCTTCTTTAATATTTATCTCACACGCACTTACTTTGTCGCCTATTTTTCAGAAAAGCAGGAGTAGCTCACGGAGGATCTCCCTAAATTCTTTGATTTGGCTCTGAGAAAGAGCGTATTCAAAAACATATCGACGAGCCAATCAAACGCAAAATTCCTGTGTCCTCGCTGAGGAAACCAACTACAAAGAAGGCGAGTATACCCTCTAAGAAGCCTGAGGAGGTGAGCGAGCCTACTGGGAAGTCTCAGAAGGTGAGCCAACCTTCGAAGAAGGTCGAGGGGGTGATCATTCCTGCCAAAAGGCCTTCGGTCGGGAGCGAACCCCCAGTGAGAGTCGGGGCGGCGAGCGAACCTGCCCAAAAGAGAAGAAGATTAATTAAACTGAGTGAAGTCGTCGCCCCGCCTGCCGAGGAAAATCCTTCACCTGAAACATCTCTACCAGAGCCAGAACAGGTTTCAGCTCAAGAACAACATGACTCGTCTCCTGAGATTGTTGAGCTGTCGCCTCAATTGTTTCCCTCTTCACCCAAAACAAAGACTATCGAATGTCCAGGTATGCCACCCATTCGCATTCCTCGCCTCTAGCAAGGAAATTGGCCTTCGCACCCGCGTGTCACCAAGATGAGATCATCTGCTGTAGATGCACTCTTCCAAGTACACACCAGGCGCGTGCACGAAGGCCGTTTCAATTTGGACCTCGCTATTTTCTTGTTTACTCTGCGACACCCTTCGGGTCGTAAACGTTTCTCTTTCTCAGAGTTATTTCCTGGAAGGGCCGACAAGGGCAAACAACTAGTGGTCGTGGAGCCAGTTAAGAAGGATGTGGATCCCCTTCTTGCACAAACTGTAAGAAACAATGCCCATTCCTTCACTTAAAACTTTGTACTCTCTAGCCAACTTCTAACTTTCCATTTATGCATTCCAGCTCGCTGTTTCCCTGATGGAGCGAAGAGGCACGAGACCTCGCGGCCCCAGGGAAAGCTCCGCTCTCAATTTGGACGCGACCGAGGAAGAGATGGTTCTACAGGCTACTGGTACTGGGATTGCGACTTCAATGGAAGTGACGTCCGAAGACGAGATTGATGCGATGATAACGGAAGCCTTTAGCGATGAGGAAGGGAATAAAGATGCAGCCGAAGTGTAACGCCCCAAAATTTCCAATTTATTTAAAATATTAAAATAAAATACAAAGAAAATACAGGAAAATTTTTCGCAAATAAACTTACCCACCATCCTTATTCCTCCCCACTCACACGACATACTTCCCTCTTTTCCTCCCCATCTCACATCTTCTCCTTCCTCTTTTCTTCCTCCAGCCATTCTCTCCTTTCCTCTTGCTTCCATAATCAAAAACACATTTTCCACCATCAACCTTCACAATTTTCTGCAGCAAGGAGTGTTCTACACTTGAGTCATGGGTTTTAATTAAGGTAAACAATCCTCCTTTCTCTCCATTTCTGTTTTCCCCTTAACCCTAATTTTCTAACCCTTATAACTCTCTCATTTTAGCTCCAAATCGAGCAAATGACGGCTCATTGGAAACCTTGAGATGTGTACTACCTAATGGTAACAAATTTTGATGATAAATATCTGATTAGAACCCCAGAATCGTACAGAGAATAGTGACGAGATTTGGAGTTTAAGCGGAGATTTTATGTAAACGCGATTCTAATTGAGTTTCGGCACTTGGGTAAGTTTATTTGATGTATGTTAAGAGTGTTTTAAGTGTTGGATTACTTGGGTATACCATATGTGTGAAATTGAAGCATGATTGAGTGATTTTGTTAGGTTTGGAAGAGGAGTTTATGAATTAGGTGGAATGGGAATGTTTGGAGGATGATTATCATTTAATCATACCTAAATAAAGTAGATTGTAGCATTAAAGAAGGATAGTATGCAGAAAATTAAATGTGGTAATTGAGTTAGTGGGTTGTGAGATGATGTTATGAGAAGAGAGGAGAAGTGAGTGAGAGAGGAATTAAAAAAAAGCATATGATGTATTCATATTATCATTATTTGTTTTGCATCATTGAATGAATGGAAGAGTAATGTGGAACTTCAAATGTTAATAATAGGAATTTGAACCGCAGCGAGAAAGGTTCCCAACCGAACCGTTAAGCGATTCTAACAGATAAGCAACATGAATGCAACTATTCCTAAATTTGTTTGAATTAAATATGAATGATTATTGGTGGACATGTATGTTTTATAAATTGTTTTAAATTGATATTTTCAAAAATAAAAATGATTTCCAAGTTTGGGTGTCATTTCTTGGGGAAAATGAAATAATTATTTATGAAACAGCATTCAAATTTGGGGGTCACATAGACGATGATCCTACTATTGATGCTTCTTTTATAGTTAGTAGAGTTAGGAATTTAGTTAATGAATTATTAATTCATTATGCTCCTTCTTTGCCAATTGAGGATTCTTTCTCTTCACTTCAGCCTAACTCATCACAACTTAATAAAATAAGGTTGGGACCGTAATTTATTACAGATAGGCAAAAAAATCTAGGACTTCCTCTTCTAGTTACTCCACCAAACTTGATGTTTATCTAACCAAAAATTTTGAGGTTAATGATGATTTTCAGATTTTGATTGGTGAAAACAATATCATGTCATTTTTCCCACGCTTGTAAAGGTGGCATTACAAGTCCTCGTTGTTCCCGCCTCAACTGTAGCTGTAGAGCAACTCTTTAGCAAAGGTGGACTAACAAAAGATTAAGGCTGAAGTCATCCTCATTAGAAGCTCAAGTGAGTGTTGATGATTGGCCCCGAAACATAGATAGAACACACGAGCTTCTAAGTTTACATTTGTCTTCATTGGATAATGAAGAGATCAAGACCGCCACTTCCACCGTTGCCGAGTTAGATTCGGTTTAGTTTAGTTGTATTTTTTTAAATTGTAATTTTTTTGTAATTTTCTATTATTGTTTTTTCATGTAACCACGGTATTCTTCCACCATAAGTGACGGAAAATTAATAAAATGTAGAGGTATCGTCCTCTTTTTTCCTTAAATAACTTTAGTAATGAAATTGGTTCAATTTTTATAAATGATTTTGGAGTTACAGCTTATTAAACGCTGTGGCTTGAAACTACTCGTGGTCATTACGACAACGCATAATTTAACACCACAATGCGTACTCTCCTTTAGCCCAAACCGCTTCAAACTGCCCAAACACGTGGTTCTTGAATCGAACCAAAATCTGAATCGAACCGGCATGAAATGTGTACTGCACAGTTCGGTTCCTGTCCCCGTCATCCTTGAACTGTGAACCACCGGTTCCGAAAAGAAAACGACGGTTCGGATCCATTTAACACCTCTATTTCTACTATGGAATAAGTGTTTATTGCGTTAGCCTCAGCTTCAAACGAAGCAAAATGGTTACGTGAATTATTACACGAGATACCGTTATGACCTAAGCCAATTGCTCCTATTTCTATTCATTGCGATAATGAACATTGACACGAGCTTATAGTCAAGTGTACAATAAGAAATTACAGACATATTGGATTGAGACACAGTTATGTCAGAGAATTAATAAACAATGGAATCATTACAATTGACAATGTGAGATCTAGTCAAAATTTAGCAAATCCTTTTACTAAAGGATTACCAAGAGATGTGACCAATAAAACATCAAGGGAATGAGTCTTAAGCCTATGAATAAAAATCATCAATGATAAAAACTCAACTCGACGCGTAATATTACATTAAGTATTGAGTTCAATGTACGTAATTAAAGTACATCATCAGTTTGATTGAAAGCACTAGATTATATTATCATCCCAAGGCTTATAGTGCATGGCACCCGCATGTTAAGAGAGGAGGTTGAGTTAATCTATTAATGATTTTCAAAAGGTGTATAAATTGCGGAGGCACCAGAATGGAGACCACCTATGTGAATGTGAAGTGCGGCCGCTTCAAGGAGTTAAAAGACTTGACTCCGAAAACATTCATGGAAAGATATGGGACACAAGGCCAATGTTTAATGTGTCAATATATAAATGACAAAATGATGGTGCTTGTTATATACGTGAGTTTTAATGCTACATATCAAATAAAATTATTAGTTCAAAGTTTATCTTCTAGTTAATTCTGATATAATGTAATGAATTATTCACAATTTAATGGTTCAGATCGCAAGAAACCATTATTTATACATATAATGTTTGAATTGTTTTAGTTCAGTGATTGCTCTCTTATTTTGAAAATGGCAGGAGATTGTTGAACATTTTTAAAATAAAACTCATTAGATTAATGAGGATTAAAGGTTGAAACTCTTGAAATTCAATGGATTAAAAGAGATTAAAACTCATAAATTAAATGAGGAAGAAGTCTTAAAATTTCATAGATGATGGTAATTCATGAAACTCCTTAAGATTAAATAGAGGAATTTATAAAATGAATTTCATGTTATTAAGTGAATTTCACTTAATTGGTAGTACATTTAACTTCTTCTAGGTGTACCTATAAAAGAGGTCGGATGGAAGAGAAAATCACATAACACAAAACAAAAGCAAGAACAATTCTCTTATATATCATCTTTGTTCGGCTCTGTTTTCACTTATGCAAGTGCAAATAGGGTTGTTGCATCGTATCTTAGAGGTGACTTGTCGACTCGTTGCAGAATGTATAGCAAATATTCTTTTAAGAAAGTGACATTGTTACACGTTTTGATGCTATTGTCAACACTCTCGTAAAAGTTCGGTCTTACATATAGAGATGAGAAAGATATAATTCACGTAGAAAAGATATATAAGATAGAAGGAGAAAATAGAATGATGTGTAGTGACCATATCACCTTTGTTAGAAATGACAAGCACAATCAAATTTTTTTACAATCAAGAACTACCAAGTGTGTCACACTTTTATGTACAGGAGATTTCAAATATTGACAACATTCTATATAGAAAATTTACATGAAAAATACCTCAAAACAAAATGTTCATTCAAGAAACAATATTACTGAACATGATGCATTAAAAATTGATTTTATCTGCAAACTTCCTCTTCATGTAACGTCTAATTTTCTATTTGCAAGTTCTTAATTGAGGGCTCGAAATATTCCTGCAGCTTCAATTATGTCTGTTTAAAGCTTACAACAACAATCTCATAACTTCCACCCGATGTCTGCATTATTCCGGCGCAAGCATATTTTGGAGATCTTCATCTTCTTTGTCATTGTAGCAGACTAGGCTGGTTCACGGGAACGTGTTGTCCAAAGTTGACTTAAAGCTCTAAGCCTCTGGAAATACTCTCCCAACGCAAGCAGGCCTCGAGCTGCCTGACGAATTGTTAAAATTCGTGACATCTGCTGCAGCGTTTCCTCGCAGAGATGATCGGCCTGTTTATAAGCAAAGAGTCCATACAGATGGTAAGTAAAGCATGTGTGCTGCATATTAAAAGGAATGAGAAGATGGATTCATACCTGCTTGACAAAACGGACCAGATCTTCTAATTTCTCAATTGCAATTTCCATCTGAGGCAGATAACTTGCTTCACCAAATTGACTAGCTATCGCAACAGTGTCAGCTAGTGTTTGTTGAAGTTTTTCCATGCCTTGTGAAAGAGCATCTTCAGCTTGTTGGCATGACCGTTTAAGATTGCAGACATCCTTATGTTGTTGGTCAGATAAGGGCTCAATCTGAGGCAAGAGAACCTAAAATAAAAAGATTCATGAGAAAATCTTAAACCTGAACCATTATCCATTAAAGGCGAATCGGAGGAATCTCCTTCTGTGAAATCAGTTATATGGCTGATGAAAACGAGAAATTTGACCCTAAGAAGAACAGCATCAATGCCGTTATACTGCTGCAACGGAGATTTGTGTTTGTAGTTATCATGCATTTATTTGATCAATACCTTAAGAAGCTCTGATGGCCGAAACCCTCCTATCCATAAGAAGAAACGTTCTGTCGAAGATTTCCATAAGCCCGATATCAGATAGAACACATCAGCCTTGGCAGCAATTGCTTTTAAGCGGAAAAGTTCAGAGTAGTGTCTAATGCCATTATCTACAAGAAGGCGAAGCTCTGGATCACTTAAACGAGCATTTAATGCAGTTCTCATATCGCAAATCTGTTTGCTTTGTTCTTCCAACCAGTTTACATACTCCACCTCAAAAGCTACAATCCCTGCATAATTTACAGATTTATTGTTGCAGCTTCATTATTCGGTAGCAAGAATCAACAAACAGAAAAACTAAAAACTTGAAAACTTATTGATCAAATAGGATATAAGGTGAAATTTAACGGTTCCATAAATGCACAGAAGTATAATATATACAAGAGACGGCTCACACCTGGATTACTTATACTTCCACCAAACCCCAGCTGATTAGCTTCAATGCTGCTGCCCATATATATACCCTAAATAAAACATTGATTGCTTTAATATTTTTGAAAATCTTGTCCATTTAACCAATTAAGTTATCAAAATAAGGGGAACAAAGAAAGCTAATCTTTCTCTTGCCTGATGTCTAGCTCTGTCAAGCTCCTGCTCCAACTGAATAAGCTTCAATCGACTCGATTCTAACTGCTGAACATAGGCCTGCAAGGAAGACCCAGATTCAACATCAGATAACTTTTTGCAGGAAGCTCCATTTATATTAATAGCTTAGAATTCCAACCTTCTTCCTCAAACGGCTTTTGCGAGCAGCCTCGCGATTTTGTGCAAGACGTCTTTGCACCTGTAATTGTTCAAGTGTAAAGCTGTGAACTATCTATCTCCAATGATCTTAAACGTGAGATCACAGAAAATGCTGAGAGTGTGTTAGAAGGAGAGAGATAGATGGTGAAGTAATCAGACTTACCTTATCAAGAGGTTTAGTTGCTTCCTGGTCATATTTGTTGGATGGTCCGAGAGTTCCATGTGAAGTATCCTCTGACTAGAAAATATTCATAACAAATATGCTTCAGCTCAAACATTAGAAATTATGGCTCCATTCCAGCATAAGAAAAAACAGATAAGGAACAACTTTCACCTGAGTATCGAGTTTTGTATCTATCGGTAGAATCATCGGTACTGGTGCATTTGGATTACCAGGAATGAGCACAGTTGCAGATGCATCAAGACTGCCATTACTCTTAAAATTTTCTCCCCACATGCCCATTTGGTGAATATGATCGTAAATGCCCATCCTTCCTGGTGCAACGAACTGAGTGGATGAAGAATTCATGTTCTTTGTCGTGATGATAAAGCAAGCTCAATAATCTTTTGGCCTAGAAGTCATAGATATATAATAATATAAAAGAATTGACAGAAGAAGAGTGGATGAATTAAAACATCCAACGAATTACTCTGAAGTTAAGATTGAAACCGAGTTAAAACTATGCACTTATGGGTTACACAGACTGAATGAAAGACAAACAACATGGCATGAAAATCTTTCCTGTTCCACATTCTAGTGTCCCAGTTCAGCTCAAAACGCACCAAGTCATTTCGTTAATGGAGACCACTATTTGCTTGTCTCTATCGACAAGCCTATGGTGGACCTAAATGCACAGTTTGACATAAATCTTCAAACAAAGTCCATTTTTAATCATTGCCCCGTCTTTCCATGAATTCTCATCGTGCTAAAAAGTTATGGAACATCATGAAAAGAGAAGAACAAAATGTTACCTATCAGTACATTACAAAACATAATTCTCTAGTTTTTCTTGGTCATTCTAAATGATGACAAGGAAATATAACAAAAGAGAGAAACAGATAAATGAGAATGAAACACAAAGCGTAAGGCCCCCAAAAAGAGAGGAGAACACCACAGAGTTGATGAATTGGCATTCAAAAAACATTTCCATAAAGCAATATTCACCATCAACTTATAAAAAGTGTTCATGTAGCAAATTAGAAAGTTCTGTTATGCCATAAGCAGAAATCCAGCTCTGGAAAAAAGCCATAAGCAGAGATTCCGACAATTCAGAAGCATACTTCTGACCTACTAATAGATACCCAAAAACTGCAGCATGACATAAACACAATCACACCCAAAATAGAAAATTAAAATAAAATATTCATTTTGTTAGAAAATTCGTTTCAAATCGACCTTGAAATAACAAAGGAACTTTGATGAACACAGAAAGAACTGCAAAGATGCTAATTTTGATCACCAAACTTACTCAGCAGAAAATAAAATTCATAGCAATATCAAGTGAAACACATGAACTACAGCAAAACATAAACCAATGAAACAGAAAAAAAAAAAAAAAACCAACAACATAGAAAAGGAAAACGCAAAATAAAAGGATCAAATCAATTTAAACGAGCAGCAGAAACAGAAAGTCAACGAAAGAACAACCGTTCATTCAGATTATAAAAGAAAAACAATTTGTTCCACCAACTTTATCAACAAAGAAACAAGAAACGAAGAAAACAGCGAAAGAAAAAACCTGTGTAGTCAGTTTGAATTCAGAAATGAACAGAAGGAAGTTTCCCGCCCATGAAAGTAGAGAGAAGAAAAGAGGGAAGTGGTAAGTGAGGAAGGTGTTGTTGCAGAGGGAATTGGTGAGGAAGTGTGAGTGGCATCATCATCTCCAACAAGAATCAGATGAGAACAAGACAGCTTAAAAGAGACACAAACATAGACGCCAACTTACTTGGGAAACCACTGTTGTTTATTTTAATTTATATATTTTGGATTTTTAGTTCCAATATGAATGCATGAGTGGGCATTAAATATTGCATGTTGGGTTACTCTTTTCCACCACTTATTACCACGACATGTTTGTTTACGCATTTTTTATTAATTCACTTTGCTTTTGGTAATAAAATGAATATTTAATTATGTTGTAATTTTTTATCAAGAGCATCTTATATTTAATTTTTTTATTATTTTATTAATTTTTATTTAAAATCTATTATTTCAACAAACTCTTAATTTTATGCTCTTAAATTATTTAAGAGGCACATCAATGAACTCTATTTAGAGCCAAAAATAAATTTCACAAAAATTTCTTTCATTATAAGGATTGATATATCATATATTATTAGAGATTAAATTGAATTAAGAAGCAAATAAATGATAAATAAAATAGAAAATATGCTATGAAGACTATTGAAAATGTCTTTTAGATGTCTTGTTATTACTACTTGACCAATCATTTAGATTTAACTATAAAGTTATATGAGTTCAAAGTAAATAATTTTTTAGTTAATAGATTTAGATAATAAACATGATCCATAACAATTAGTGTTGTGTATGAGAATCAGCTAGAGATATTTTTTTAAACATCATCTTCATTTAAACTAGTAGAACACTCTTTCTAAGATAAAATCGTAAAGAATCATGAACTTAAAGCGGGCAGGTCTGCGCATAAAAATTGTCCCAACACATTAATTAAGTGAAACGAATGTGTTAAAATTGAGATGTCACAGTTGAATGTAGAAAATCCGCATTATTTTTGCTTGATTATATTTTATCATATAGTATGCAAAAATGTACGATCTAGAAGAGTCAGAAATTATACACACACGTTTCCACTATAGCTAAAATGCGCACCACATATACATCACTCACCACCTTACGTCGTCATATTCCTGAGGCGCGTCACATAACCATGCCCAAAAGAGCGTGAGAAAGAGGGGAAGTGAAAAACGGTTGGAGCGTGGAAAGCACGCGCATTATTGGAGAATATTCTGTTGCGTAATGGCTATTGGATAGAATGAATAGTAGTAGACGACAATACAATAGATTGCTTGTTATGGGAAATTCCAATCATCATGTGTACGGCACGTGATCAAAAGTTGGTGTCATGGAAGACACGTATGCAATTTTGACTTTCATCATTGTTGCGGTTGACTGTTGAACCCTAGGCTAGATCTATGCCTTCAATTTCTACTTATTTTTCCTTTTTTTTTTCACTTACCAATTGTAAATTACTAATGTTTGGTGTTGGTTGGTATATACAGTTGGAATTATCGAGTTTATCTATAACAAATTAAATGAAATCAGTATTAATTATATATTAATTATGAATTTTTTATGTAATTAAATATTATATATATAAAAATTTATTAAGTAATTAATCTAATTTATATAAAGGTTAAAAATCCTAGTTTCTAATCACTTTTAGAAACAACGATAATTTTTCTGTATAGAGAAAAATTTATAATCTCTTTCTTCTTTCTTGCTAAAAGTCTACTAAGAGAAAAATTAAGTGTTTTTCTTACATGAATCATTTATGAAGATTACAAAAATGTAGTAGAATGAGTCGCATGTATTGACCTCCTTACCACTGCGGAGGTTGTAGTTGGAGGTGACCGACAATATCATATTTTTTAAGTATCTCTTTCATTATGTTGTACTAAAAAAATAAGTATTTAAATTGTCATTCTCGTTGAGTAGGGTATGGGTAGGATATACTACTATCCATGCTTATACCCGTAATTTATATTCTATATTTATACGCTATCAATACCCATGTGGGTAGATAAGATTGTTACCCATAACCTACCCATTGGATATTCAGTTACCCATTGGATATCTATTTATTCGTTGTGTAAATTTAATTAATTAACTAAAAAATAATACAGTACTAATTTAAAATATAACTTAATAACAGAAATTACAGCATAAACTTTTATTCCATAAAGATTTTGTCTTACTAATAATACAAATATTACGATTCAATAAAATTAGAATAAAACAAAAAGAAAGTGACCTGAGTCGGTGAGAGAGCAGAATATGGAGAAAAAACGTCAGAGGAAGAGTATATAAAGATAATGAGTGAGAGTGATGTAAATAGGTAAGGTGTGTAAATTGTAAAAAGTAACAAAAGATGGATACGAGTAATGGATGCAAGTATGAATAATATCTAATGGGTACGAGTACAAATATGGGGTAGGATATGACTATATTCATACCCTACTCATACCCGCACACTAAAATGTGGGTAATACCCGTACTCATACCCATTCCTGGTCAAAGCGAATAATATTTGCATTGATTGGGTACAGGTCGGATCGGTACCCATCGAATAGAGTACAAATTATCATTCCTAAGTTAGTTCTAATGCATTACGTAGAAGTTTGTTGGGTGTCTCCTAAAATAAAAAACAAATTATATATATATATATATATATATATATATATAAAATAAACTTCACCTAACGAATGGATCTACGTTGGCTCTTGAGGTGTGTTGATGGACGAAGGGTGACCTCAAGTCATATATACCAAGTTGTCCTACAAAATACAATTCAATTCATCACCTTATCTGTTCTCCACTAATTCCGAAATTTAATTATACTTCAACAAACCCTACTTTTTCGACCCACTTTTTTTGTGAAGGTTTTTATTGGTTAACAACATCATATTTTTCAATAGTTTATTTTTTTTAAATTATATTTTTTCGAAAATAAACTTCACATCAAATATAATAAATGTTATTTACTTCAAATTATGTTTCTTTAAAAGTAGATAATATTTATTGAATTATTTTCAAAATTAAGATTAATATTTACATTTAATTGTTTTGATCAATATTAATGAAAAATTTATGGATAATATTATAAAAATAACTTATCTTTCCTTGAAAAATGCTGCATTTACCCAGGTATTATTAAGTTAGTAACTTTCCATGAATAAAAAAATTAGAGTATTTAACTTCACAATATATAACCAAACAAAACACATTTTTTTACTTTGCAAAAAAATCAACTTCCTAAATAATCAACTTTTCTTCTTTACTTACATGAAATAAGTGAACCCTAAAGAGGGTTCTTTTCTCCTGCTAGTGGGAAGAACATGTTCCAAAATGGATTGCATTTCATGGATCGTTTTTTGCATGCAAAAAGAATATATTATCTTTTTGAATACGATGAAATTGTATCTACAAATAGTTTTTTTGTATACAGTAGACAATCTTTCTGTAATAACTAACATATATAAAAATGTAATTTTAAAATCTATTTAAAATTACTGTTAAAAATTATTGTGAATCTAAAGGATTTTATACAGAAATTTATTATTCGAAGAATTTAAGCAAAACTATAATTAATTTACATGAGGATCCTAATCAAGATACTGTAGGAGTTAAGGTTCTTTGGAGGTCCCATCTGTCAAACTCTTTTTAGGGTTCCATTTGAATTGTCAAATTGACGTGAACAAATTCGAGTAGGTTTTTGTTCTTTGGCAAAATGAATATTAAAAAGTAAGCATCAGAATCAAGATTTACCTTTATTTTTCTATTTTTACGCCTTATTAAACTATAAATCTAAATTATTTCAGAAACACATATAATTTTATTGAGTTTTAAGATAGGTAATTTATAAAAATTATTAATTATATAAAAACAAAAAGCGATATTTATGTAAAATAAAAGAAAAGGGAAAATAGAATTATTAAAATGTTTTACTGCACAAAAAAAAAAAGCAAACGAACTTTATGTATAAAAGTGTATTCTTATAATATAAAATCAAAGAGGAAATAGGTCCCAACTAATTGTCCTTAATTGAGACATTGCTTTTGCTGCAAAGTCCTTAAGACTTTTGTCGTCAAGGTCTTATTTACAATAACAAAAAAGTTCTCTTGCGACAAATACACTAAAAAAAATTATTTTATTGTGACAAATATATTTACCACTGTTTTTCGCTACACTATGGTAATTTGACGAAAAAATTTAAGTCGCAATTGTCGTCATAATTTGTCCGTCTTTTTTTTTTTTTTTTGAAATCAATTTGTCCGTCTTAATAAGTCAAAATTAATTGTTGTAACAGACCGAACGTATTTAAAAATCTAACGAGTGTTGAATCTTAAATGTTAAAAGTAACACTTGTTAGACGGTTTATGATCACCCTTTATGGAGAATCAATATTGACTAAGTAGTCAGCATTTTTTCCCCATCAAATACTTTTCTTCCTGCTTTCCTTTGTAGTTAGCCAATAAGATCTTTGGATTATGATTTTATCAAATAACTATTACGTATTTTCGAATGCATGAGAATAATATACAGGAACATCAAATCAAACCCAATATAAAAATAATGCAAAACATTGATGTGGATTATCTACTCAGATTGAAAAAAAAACAATGGAAAACAAAAAACCAAAGAAAAGATTAGTTTGAATAAGTAGAGAATTAGGTAATGTTGGGAATGATGGTGTAAAGTAGAGGAGTATGTGATGCTAGTTGGAGAAGGTGGTGGTGTGGTGCCTACTTCTTCCTACTGGTTGGTTCATTCCTTAGTGATTTTCCTTTTCATATTCTCCATTTTATTTGTTTTCAATAAACAAACAGAAACGTCACGCAAACACTTGCTTTATATGCATTATACCCTTCTCAAATACACAATTTCCAAACCAACAACATGATTAATAAATATACGATTCAATAAGATACAAATAACATGAATTTAATTTTTATAATATTTATATCATAAATAATAATATTGAATAAAAAATTACAAACACAATTACAATTTATCAAACTAAATTACCACCCTTTTTTCTTCTATATATTTTCTTTCCCTATTTATGGTCTTATTCTTATAAGCAATTCAAGGTGGGTTGCCACTAGTAATGGCCAACGTAACGTCACAATATTTTGCATCTTCAAAAACAAATCATTGTGCCACAATTTAATTGGTTTCTGGGTTACATATTAGGAGATATTATTACCGCTACAGACAAAATTTTCATTTAAAAACTCTTCCTGTCCTATTAGTGGGGTAAATATAGATCGGGTCTTTTCGATTTTGGCCTAAGAATTAGACACAACCTAAAGTTTAAGTTATTTCAGTTCGAGTCTTTTTGTATTTCAAGTCTTTTTAGTTTGATTCTTTTGATATTTCAAGTTAGTTCAGGTCAGTTTGATTCGAATCTTTACGTCTTTTGGTTCAAAGAAAAATAGGACAAATCTAATCAAATTTTTATATTTTTTTTAAAATATTTTTTTCATAAAATAAAATTTAGTGTCATTTATATTAATATAATTTTTACATAAGATATTGTTGCTTAGAATATCTGTTAAAAATTGTATTGTTTAACTATTTGTAGATATATACGCAATTGCATTGTTGAAATGGACAAATAATATTCTCCCACCTTTTCCCTCTGCTATCCAAGCTTGACTTTTATAGTCCCAGCTAGAAAGCTCTGTCTGAAACTATATATCTCTAAATTAATTAATCACATCATGCAATATTCCTTTCTTCTTTTCTCTTGAAATCCACCAAAATGAACATTTCCAGTTTAGGTTTTCGTTTATTTGTGCTATGCACATTCCTGACATGCTGCCACGACGTTCCAGGCAACCGTTTTGCTCTATTTATTTTTGGAGATTCATTATTCGATGCTGGCAACAACAACTACCTTAAAAACCCAATCGCTCAGGCTAATTTCTGGCCTTACGGTAAATCCTTCTTCAAGCATCCGACTGGAAGGGCCACTGACGGTCGAATAATTCCCGACTTCATTGGTATATTCACTTTGCCCATTTTATTCATATGACTCTTTTAGATTAATTGTTATGACATGTTATATCCGTTATACATTTGTCGCAGCTGAGTATCTGAAACTACCATTTCTTCCACCTTATTTGCAACCTGGCAATAAAGATTTCACGGTTGGTGTGAACTTTGCATCAGGTGGCGCTGGTGCTTTGATTCAGACTTTGCAAGGAAGGGTATAATCAATCTTACCAATTTTTTGTGTTTTATGTTAGACTTAATTA
>CANYCX011283585.1:0-23755 GCA_948193385.1 Breynia disticha f. nivosa
TCTTCTCAGCTTAGCTATTTTAAACTATCTTATTTGACTCATATCTGTAACTTATCATATGTTATTTTTAGATTATTTTTATTAATTTTTACTTGCATGTTTTTGCATTGTTTTATATATTTTTCATTTTTTTTGTTTAACTCTACATCACGTAAGCTGCATATATACTTTTTCCTCTTGTTTTAACATATTCATTTTTAAAATGTTCTAAATCTATTTTTTACGTTTATCCTTATTTTTATGTCATGAAAACTGTATATATATTTTGCTATTTTTTGTGTATCTAATTTTTATTGTGTTTTTGTTTTAAATATACATTTAATATTTGTTATTTTTAAGTATATTTAAACTTAATGTGTGAACTGCGAATTATCATCTCAATCACCTCCATAATAAATAATATAGGAATGTTGATCCTTGAATATAATTGAAAGCAATCGTATTTTTCAATAATTTGATTGTCAAAACTGTAAAAAAATTTTTGATTGAAGAACTGGATATTTTACTTGGTGAATATAGATAGATCTTCAAAAAAACCTTTTAATGTTAAGTTTATGTGAAGTGGTAAGATGATATTGTTGGCTTGCAGTGTATTTAGATGAGTGTTGTATAGAGTTTGTAAAATGTCGTATGGATTGCAAAATAAGAGTTTGTTATGCAATTTCTTTTGTTTTTACGAAAATTTGCAAATAAAAAGATAAAGAAAGGTAAATATGTAATTGACCCAAAAGATAATTCTTTATTCAATGTAATTTGAAAGTATTCCCTGAACAGGGGAAATTTTAACAAGCCATGGTTGCGGGCAAGAAGTTAAATCAGATTTAACTCTTTGTCCGCAATTTTTTTTTATGGTTTACAGTTTGTTCCTATAAAAAAATTT
The DNA here is from genome assembly GCA_948193385.1 of Breynia disticha f. nivosa. NCBI lineage: Eukaryota > Viridiplantae > Streptophyta > Magnoliopsida > Malpighiales > Phyllanthaceae > Breynia > Breynia disticha. The sequence continues at coordinate 881 of CANYCX011283585.1, forward strand.
GACTAATTAGTCAATCCGACTCAATTTCACACGAAATTATGCAATGCAAATGGATTTGTTTCATAAAAAATTGACTCGTTTATGACGTATTAAAATTTAGTTAAACAATTAAACTGACACAATCCGAATATCGTTTGTTAAAAATTTATTAGTAATTTTTTAAAATAAATATTTAAAATATATACAAAAATTTTAAAATAAATTTGTCTAATTGGGCAATTTTTCGGGTTGGCGGATTAGTTATAACAAGTTAAATTTATTATATGAGACAAATTTATTATATGAGTTACTAATAAATGAAACAATTTGGGTCAATTAACCAGGTCAAATTCGTAACTCATAAAATAAATTTTATCATGTTAATTTTTTGTATATACTAATATTTATTTACAGGTGATATTTGGATCGTGTCAGGTTTACCTGTTTAATTAAATTTTAACGGGTCATAAATGAGTCGATTTGTTTATGAAACAAATCTATTTGTACTGTATAATTTTGTGTCGAATTGAGTCGGATTGACTAATTAATCAATTTTTTTGACAGGGCCAAACTATGAACCGCAAAAAAGATTTGCGGACAAGAGTCAAACCTTATTTAAACTCTTGTCCGCAATCATAACTTACGGTGTTGTTAAAACTACTCCATTTAAAGAAATATTTGTCAAATCACATTGAATAGAGAATTATCTTTTCTTATAGCATTTTTTTGGGAAAATTTAATAAACCTTACACTTAAGGTTTGCATGTTGAGGAAATAGCCACTAATTTTGTAAATTGTAAAAATGACAACCCAAGCATACTATATTTAAAAAATGGTCATCCTTTAACTAACTGAGATATGTTGTGATCTTATTCCTAAAATCTCTCTTTCAAATATTCTCAACTCTTAAAAAAAGCAACCATTCCAAAACAGATTCATCAAAAAACAAAAACCCCATCAAGCACAATTATCATCTGCAGAAAATCAAAAACCAATTCAAAGTTATTTTTTTTCTTCCAAAAATCAAAGAAAAACAATGAAGATGATTTGAAGAAATCAACTGGTATGCTCCAACCCAGGTATGAAATCAAGTGAAATCATTATTGTTGATTGCAGTTTGAAGTCAATTTTTTTATCAAAATTCCATAATCCCACAATTTTCTGTAATTTCACGACAGAGATGAAATCTTAAAGTTTTTGTTCTCCGAAGTTCACAAAGGTTCACATTAGCAAATTCAGATAAACATATATATGTATTTGATCACATGTTCTAAGGTTCACAGAGGTTCACATGCACAACTTCACATAAAATATAATCAACTTAAACACATGTTTTAAAGTTCACATGAGTTCACATGAACAAGTTCATAAAAAATAGTCAATCACTTCGCATTCATTCTAAGGTTCACAAATGTTCACATGCTCAAGTTAAAAAAACTCCATTTAAAACACTAGTTCTAAGGTTCACAAAGGTTCACAAGCTCAAGTTCACAAAACATATAATACACTTAACGTATGTTTTAAGGTTCCCAGAGGTTCACATGATCAAGTTCAAAAAGACAAAATTTCACATATGATTGAAAAAAAAGTTCACATATGATTGAAAAAAAGGATATTTCAGAATAAGTATAGGATGTTGACATATGTCCACGAACACTTCATCACAAACCACTGTAGTTTAGATAAGTTTACATGCACAAGGCTGACATATGTGTTTACGGACACTTCATTACAAGAATCGGAAGTTCACAAATGTTCACATGCATAATATAACATGGAAGGGCAATCGGAAGTTCACGTGTGAGAAATGGTTTGGCTAAAAGTGTAATATGTTAATAGTAAAATAACATAATAACAATAACAATTTAAAATATACATAAAACCTCAATAACCAAACATCCAGTGACAAAACTCAAAAACCAAACTTAAAAAAGTCCACTGGAGGTAATTATCTCCATTTTTTTGGTCAAAAGCCCGCTTTGACTTGTCTACTATGGTTGTGATCCTAAGGAAAACAAGCAGTTGTCATTTCATGCAAATTTGATTTTTGACTAATCAACTTTTCTACAACTTATCAAACAAAAAATTCCACAAGTATCTACAAAATTGGTTTTTAACCTAAAAAACTTTAAACAATATTCTTGGATTTTATTGTTGTTTGCCTCTTTTTAGAAGGGTGACAAACGTCGTCCTTTTCTAACAACGAAAGCGTGAACGAAGTTAGAAAAATGAAATGCGAGCGTGCCAGAAATTTAATGTTATTCCAATCATTAAAGTAATTGAAATGCGCGAAATCTGAAATTAATAAAATGATTGATAAAATGAGAAAATTAGACGATGTCTTCCCAAGTGTCTTTGACTCAATGCACGCAAAATCGTCAAATCAAAAATAAATAAATAACAAGAAAACCGAGAATAACGGTAAAACGTAAGGAAAATACGAAAAATAAAGCTTGTCAATAGCTGAAACAATAATGTAAAGTAAGAGCAGAGTTGCTTTCTGATGATGGATGATTGATCCTTTGTTCTGCCGTTTAATTCTTGTATTTGTAGAGCCTTTGGCAAGGATTACTTTCTTTTGCCAGCAAATGCTTTCCTTTGGCGTCACCAAATAATCCCCCTTAATTGATTTTATTGCTTTTTGTGAAATAAATCAAATATTTCCAAATATTTGATTTATTTTTCTTTTCGATACTTTGACTCTGTAATATTTTCTGCCTTCATTATCGAGATGGGTTTCAACGATAGGGCTTGTACGGTTAATTCAGTCTGCAGACCGAAATTATTTTTTGTGTATACAATTACCCCCTACACCAAAAAGCTTAAAATATTTAAGCTTGAATAATGTATTAATTTACACCAAACCTTGAAACTCTTAATAAGAGTAACAATTTGACCAATGCTTAAAATGAGCCCACCCAAATGACTTTATCCTTTGAATGCTCACAGAACCCTCCTGTAACAACAATTGAATATTAAAACAAAACCAAAAGAAGCACATTCCCTTCACTTCCTCGACAAAACACTATCATAAAGCCATCCTTCAAAAAATCACTTAGTCTATTTCAAAATCTATGCCAGTAAACATGCCAATGAGTTCTTCCACATAAAACTGAAGCTCCAGCACAAACTCACTTCCAATTTACAAATAATGACCTTCCCAAGGCATTATCCATTTCAAAAACTCAAATCCTACCACAAGACAAATCTCCATTGCTCAAAATTCATGTTCTGCACAAACAACCTACAAATCCCAAAAACAACACTGTATAATCCTATAAACACCATAAACTGCAAAACCCACTGATCGTCTTTACTGTCCAAACATCGAAATAGAAAACCCAATGCGAAGAAACCTTAAATCCTACCACCAGACAAACCTCTATTGCTCAAAATTCATGTTCTGCACAAACAAAGCTTCATTACTCCACATTTTCCAAAACACATTCATTCCCTTTCATGAACAAACCTCCAATTTTAAAATCCATATAAGACAACCTCCACCTTCTCCATTTTTCAAAAGATAAATTTTTTCCCAACTTACCTTCTTCCTCCCACAACACTTCCAAGCCTCCAAATCTAAGAAACCATGTTCTACTACTCTCTAAACTCATCAACCCGCAAAACCCATCGATCATTTTTGTTATTCAAACACCAAAACAGAAAATCCAATGCCAAGAAACTGTCAAAACACGCTCTGTTCACAACGCAATTCAAATGACACCATTGACAAACAACCAACGAGAAATTCCGGGTATATTTGCATCCTCCTTTTACTTTTTAGTCAACCGGAAGCCAAGGCTTGACTTGCTCTTTGTTGTTAGAATTTGTGAAAGTTGTAAGAGAGGCCATAGGATATATCGCTTTGCATATGTGAGGATGACTAAGAGTATGATTGTTGTTGATTGCTTAGAATTGAGCCTTCTGCAGGTGTGGTTAGTCCATAATGTAGTGGAAACTCTGCCAAAATTTTTATAGAAATGTTTGTGAACTTGCTTTGGTTCCTTTGACAGATTGTGAACAAACTTTTATGGACACTTCCTCCTCTGGCATAACCATGGTTCTCACTCAGGTATTTGTTCTTTGACTTGATTGTGTATAATGTTTTGAAATGGCCAGAGACCAATTTCTATATGTTGCGTTGGTTTGAAATAGCATGAGGCCAATTTATATACACCGCCAATGGAACACTCTGAATGTCAATGGCCTAAGGCCTATTGCTTGTTCACTTTATTGTTTGTCTAGAGGCCAAAAATCAACTTGCCAATGTAACAAATGTTTGCTTGCAAGTACCGTAACTTGAATGACACTTAAATGGCGTGGGTTTGTGCCAATGTTGGATTATCTGAAATGATTTTTCTTTTGTGCAGGTCTTTATTGTCAAACATTTGTTCCTCACTACAAGTATGCTGCACTGCTTCTTCTTAATGTGTGAAGTGGCCAGTTATTACAGGTTTGTAATATATATTGGTCACTCCAAAAAATTAGTACTTTGACCTGCTTGTTTGGTTCCTGTCAATTGTCTTGCTGCATGTTATTGAAAAATGGCCAAAAGCTGATTTTTCCAGATTTAAGGAATAGTGAATTAATTTGTAATTGTACTGACCGCTTTGGTTTTGACTAAAAAATGGCCAGTGTCCTATTTTTGTTGCTATCTCTTAAAATGGTCATATGCCAATTTTTCCATAGGTATTAAAATATATAAACGACCAGAGACCTATTTTTGTGCCAGTATCCAATGATTTGAAATGACCAGAGGCTTATTTCTTTTATTGTAACTTCTTTAATTGTTTGCAATGCTTGCATGTCTGGTTGTAGTAAGACATTGACGTAAGCCACTGACGAGCTTCCATCTTTGTAGGAGCTATTTCTAAGTCTTCTAACTCTATTTTATCTTCTTTTATTGATGGTATCTCTTCATAAATTGATTCACCTTCAAGGACCTCTAGCTCACAACGTTCCTTAGACTGTTCCGGCTTTGTGTTGAAGTCGTTAAGTACAACTTCTTCTAACTTCTTCATTTCATTGTTGTCTTTATTTGTTTAGAATATGGCTGTACAAATGACAAGGCGGCCTGCCCATGGGCCTGCCTTGTTTGGGTACTGCCATGGTCTTCCTTTGGCAAAGGTAAAGAATGTGCGTCTGTCATTTCTATCTTGCTTGTGGAAAGTGATTGACTGTGTATCCCCATGGTAAAAACATGCATCTACTAGATTGACTTCCCTTCGAAATGGATTTGTGTGAGCTTTGACCATTTCCACTTCCCCGTCATTCTAGAATAACAGGCATTGGTGGAGCGTGGACGAGACACAAAGATTGGCATGGACCCAATTCCTCCCAGTAGTAGCTTATAACTGGCAGTGGAGTTGACGATAAAGAAAGCGGACGTGCAAAACTTGCTGCCAACACCAATTTGCAACAGAACGACTCCCAATGTCTTGGCCGCATCGCCTGTCATGGCTGTCACAACAAGGTCAGTATATATTATGTCTTCTGCACCTTTACTTAGATTTAGCAAAGTCTTCCATAGAATGACATTAATAGCTGATCCATTTCCACCAATACCCTATTTAGAGGTTTTCTATTAACAAGGGCCTTTATGTACAACGGTTTGGTGTGATTCACTTCTGGCGGGATCCCAAAAGCCAAGGGCTTGTTAGTTTCTTCCAATGGTTTATCTTCTAAGCAAAAGTGCCCTTAGTTTTGCTTTCTTGGACAACTTTAAACATGATTTTGAGGGAATCTTCATTCGATTCATCTTCTTGTCTGTCATCCTTCCTTCCATGGAATGGGTTGTTTGTTTTGGCCACTAACGACTCTATTTTTGCAATGACACCTTCTTTCCTTTTGACAGAAACCTTATGCATTCTTCCCTCTCTCCTCGGAGCACTCTCCATTTGTCTATTTTCATTGAGCCAATCCATCAAGTCAAGGGCAGCCACATTTACAGAGCATGCCTCTTTAGGGAAAGGGTCCACCAACATGGTCTCCTCAGGAAACTTGATTATTCCCTTATTGATTCTCTCCTGTATGATATTTTTGAAAGCCCAACACACATTGGTGGCATGAGTCTACGTATTGTGAAACTTATAGTAATCTTTTCCTTCCTTTTTTTCCTTCGACGGTAAGGTATGACCCTCTGACAGATTTAGGAAATGTTCCTGCAATAGAAAATCAAAAATCTCTCCAGTCTTAGTAACATCAAAGGTATGTTGAGAATTCTTTTTGTCACTTTCTTTGACGTTAGAACCTGAGCTTTGTTTGACAAGCTTTGGGCAAGTAATATTCCCTTTCTTTGCCACTACTACCACAGCCACTTCTACTCCAGGAATTTCTGGCACATCCAATAAGTGAACTTTTTGGAAATAAGTACCCATAGTTTGCTTTTTCCTTGTTGTGTCTTCATGCAATAACTCTTCATACTTCATGACTTTGGTCACCATCTTGTAAAAATCACAAAAATCTATCCCTTGAAATTTCTTGTACAACTCAAAGTCCAGCCCTTATTGCCCATTCTCATGAACTCGATTTCTGGAATGAGCAGTCTGCACTTGTTCCTCATTGTTTTAAACCTGGCAATAAAATCATATGCCCTTTCTCCAGGTGATTGAGTTAGTCTAGACATGTCAGCTATGCTTACCTCCAGCTCACTTCTAAATAATTGAGCGTGAAAGAGTTTTTGCATATTTGACCAGCTAAAAATAAAATCTCTTGGCAGGGATACATACCAGGCAAAGGCTACCTCTGTGAGAGAGTTTGGGAATAGCCTCAGTAACATATTCTGATAGTAAGGATATCTGGAAAAGTCCCCACATTGCTTAGTGAACCTCAAAACGTGCTCCACTATAAATTGGCCTTCGTCACCTGAAAACAAAGAAAAATTCGGGATTTTCACCCCTTTTGGAAGGGTTCTCTGTCAATATACTCTGGATATGGTTTTCAAAACTCTGGTCTTGAAAGGGGCCAAAAACATGAGCCCAATGAATCTTGTACCACCTCCCAAACCGCATTGGCATATACCTGACTTGTGTTTTTGCCATATAAAGTCTGGGTAAGCAAAGGTGAGTTTTGCCCTTCCATTTACAGTAGGTTCAAAATTTCCATTGCCCCCAAGTGTGATGTTTCTACCACTAGAGGGAGCTCCTTCTTCATATAGCGTCGGCTATGTTAGTGGGCCGGTGTACCCCTGGTGGTTATGGGCAACAGGTTTACACATTGGTGGGGTTGGGGCCCTAGGCACATCCTCCTTCGTGTGTGGGGTTGGTAGACTGTTGCCACCTGTTTCCCCTTATCAGCTTATGAGTCTCTTCTGACTTCCACCCCATTGGCCTCCTTGGCCGTCTTCTCAAGCATAACTTCCTAATCAACATGAATCATCGAGACTAAAGAAGCCATTGGTTCTGGCCTTTTCTAAGCCTGGATACTCTTAGCCATTTCTTCAATAGGTGTTTGCATGGAAACCTTCGCCCTTAACTGGGTCATGGCCTGGGTCATTTGAGCCATTGACTGAATCATGATCTTTAAGGACTGCATGAACTCCTATTGCATTGCCTTAATTTCTTGTAGCACGTCCTGGGAATTTTAGCCCGAAGATGCTTCTAGCACATGAGGAGGCATAGAGCTATTAGCTTCTTCCACGCCCTTGGCTTCAGCTTCCTTGTTTCTTGTCACTTCTATTTTCAACACGTGATCCCATCGAACGTGCTAAATTGTTTGCCTCTTTTTGAGAAAGGCAAAAAATGTCGTCCTTTTCTAATTGCGAAAGTGCGAACGGAGTTAAAAAATAAAAACGCGAGCGTGTCAGAAATTTTTATGTTATTCCAAACAATGACGTAATTGAAATACGCAAAATCTGAAACTAATCAAACGATTGATAAATGGAAAATTAGGACGATCTCTTCTCAAGGGTCCTTGACTGAATGGACGCAAAATCGTCAAATCAACAATAAATAATAACAAGAAACTAAATGTAATAGCAAATGCGAGAAAAATACTGAAAAATAAAGCTTCTTCAATGGCTAAAAAATACTGCAAAGTTAGAGCAATGTTGCTGTCTGATGATGGGTGATTGATGGATGTCCTTTGTCATTCTATTCTCTTGGATTTATAGAGCTTCTGGCAAGACTTGCCTTCTTTTTGCAGCAAAATACTTTCCTTTGACAGAAAAATACTTTCCTTTGGCAGGAAATTATTTCCCTTTGACAGAAATCAAGTATTCTCTAATTGATTCTATTTGTCTTGCATAGCAAATCAAATATTTTCTAAATATTTAATTTATTTCTTTTCTTGTCGAATTGACTCCATGATATTTTTTGTCAACTTATTCGTAATTGGGTTTGTCTGGTTAATTCGGTTCGCGGACCAGAATTATTTTTTGGTGTAAACAGTTCCTAATTAACAAATTCTAGACACTAGATTCATTTAAGTCAGATTACTCAATTCTATTAACAATGAGACAACACGTCATTGATATCATTATTTAATTACTGCCAAACTGTCATGAAATATGAACAACAATAATTCTCAATTAGCAATCTATTATCATAACAACTAAATTAAACGGAAATCTTAATTCATTCAATATAATAATAACGAAATCAATAAATCAGAAATTGAATAAATATTCAAGTCCAATAAATTAATTCAAGATCAAAAGTAACACAAATAATGAATTAACTCTCAGAACAGGGCTTTTTAGAGAAAGAGTGTTGCCAAACAAACTATATGTATATAATAATTTTAATTACTAATATAATTATTTTGTAATCATAATTAATTTTAATAATTATTTTAATAATAAAATAAACATACGAACTAATATATATAAAAAATAAATTATATAAAAATTAATGAAATAAAAAATATTTAATAAATTGTATAATATTTTTTTCAAAAGTAAATGAAAACGAATAATTAAAAAAATTTATAAAATAATTTAAAAATTTTATACTCCACATAATAAAAATAATTCAAAATTTATTAATTAATTATTACGTCTTAAAAATTTTTTTTATTAATTTTTTTATTAATTTTTTTATTATTTTATGACAAAATTTTTATCCAATATTTTAATTATCCATTTTCATTTACTTTTGAAAAAATTATTACACAATTTATTAAATATTTTTTATTTTACATAAATTTTTTATTTAAATTATATATATATATATATTAATCACTAAAATAATTATTAAAATTAATTATGATGACTTAATGAATATATTTAATGAATAAAATTATTATATGCATTTAAATGATTGATGAATGAATAGTTTAATTATTGAAGGAGATGTGATTTCAGTGATTTGATGGCTTTCCACTAATTTGACTAGTGGAAAGACTCAAATCACCCCTTTTTACTAATTTATTTTCTCTTCACCCTCATTTGCTAAATAGTTTGTTTAACAACACTCTTTCTCTAAAAAGCCTGAACAGAATATCTCAACTAGAGTATAAATTTAGTCTAACATCCTAAACTTATGACAAAACATAATCAAATAATAAAAAGAAGAAAGTACTCAATTGATTTTCAAAGTGAGCCACAAAAATTACTAATAGTGTTGGAAAGAAGAAAGAAGAAAGAAGAGTTGCTTCCTAGTCTAAAAGAATGTTTATATATAATATTAAGATTCTAAAATAACCCTAAGAGGCTGCTAAAACTTGTAACCTTTTGGTTTGGGAAAGTGGGCCCTGTGATATGGCAGACCCAACTTTATTTGAGTGACAATCGACCCATAACTACGTGAATTCTGATGGTATGCCCATGTCATGGCTCGTCATGTCCATGTTGTGAACATCTATGTGATAAAGAGCAATTTTTGGACAATTCTTCTTCATGCCTCTAGTGTTTACCGATCCTCATGAAAAATCCGCATAAATAATGTATAAAAACAGTTTTTTAAAACATCAAAGGTGACCTTCTGAGGTGAGTGAAAACTCCACTTCAACTTAAACATCAGAATCTCATAATATCTAAGTATCCACACCTGTCTATCTAATATCTCCAATGGTTCCTCAACATATAATAGATCCTCTACGAGCACTAGTTCTAATTCCTAGATTGCATGACTCTAATCAGATCTATATCTCCATAACATAAATACATGAAAAACATTTGTAACCTCGATAAATCCCCTTGCAATGAAAATGGATAACCTTGATAACCTTATATGGTTCGATATATCTCAAACTCAACTTGCCATTTTGCTCAAATCTAACTATACCTCTCAAAGGAGAAACCTGTAGGAACACTCTCTCATATCTAATATGTCATCTCTTTATGATGTCTATCATGGTAACTCCTCTAACATCCTATGCCGCATTCATACACTTTTTAACAACTTTAATTTTCTTCATAGTCAGCTAAACAGTCTCCAGTCTCTCTAACTGTAGCATGTCTTCTATGTCCCAATAGATGAGACTCTAAAATATCCTCTTGTATAGTGCCTCATAAGGTGATATCCCAATACTAGAGTGAAAAACATTGTTGTATGAAAACTCAATCGATGGTAGATGCTCTTCCAAGTTACCCCTCAACTCTAGGATGCAAACCGTCATCATATCTTCCAAGGTATGGATAGTCCTCTCTAATTTTCCATTAGAATGAGGATGAGAAGCAATATTGAAATTTAGTTTTGTACCAACAACCTTCTGTAAGCTACACTAAAAAGGATACGTGAATCACGGTTCTCTTTTTGACACTAGTTACTGTCACCCCGTCTAACCTTACTATCTCCAGCACATATCCCTCTGCTAGTTTGTATAGAGAGTCACCTTCTTATATAATTGAGAAATGTGTCAATTTAGTCAACCATTCCATAATCATGTAAATGATTACCATATTATCTAAAGGTTTACGGAAATCCCACAATAAAGTCTAGCAGTTTTCTCACATTTCCACTCGAGAATCGTAAGAGATCGTAGCTCGCCCATTGAAGCTTGGTGTTTTGACTTGATTTATAGGCAAGACACATGAATATGATGGAAACGTGAATAATCATCAAGACAACAATAGTGAGATCTACATGCTAAATGTTCAAGCATTTGATCAATGAAAAAGTGGAAAATGAGCTTTTCTAGTAATATAATTCAACTTCCTACAATAAATACAAATGTGACAACCATTTTGTACAAGAGTAGGAATTAACTCACCTTAGTCATTTGTTACAATAGTTAAGCTCATTTTCTTAGGTACAACTTTTGTAGGTCATACCTATTTATTGTTTGAGATGACATATATGACACTGCATATAACAACTTAAGATCTCTTTCTTAACTACTTCCATCATTGATGGATTGAGACATTGTTGAGGTTGTCGAGTCAGCTTGCTTTGATCTTCTAGCAATAAGTGGTGCATACGTATTGTTGAACTCACTCCTTTTATATGCAAGTGTCCGACCAATTGCTTCCTTATATTCACGAAGAACGTCCTTTCCTCTTTTTCACTATGTTTGTTGGAAAGGATTACAGGAATCTATTCCTCTCTCCCAAATAAGCATATTTTAGGTGGGTTAGTAGAGTTTTCAGTTGAAGAACTAGTAGTGAATAATTGATAGAGCAAACTTCAGTTCTGCTTTGACAAACTTTGGTATGCCATTACTGAACTGACTCTACCTAGAATCAACCTTTACATATTTTGATGCATTGAGATCCAGCACAATAGATATTAAATCAGTATGAACAAATCTTTTTTAATTTTTGCAAATATAGTGGTGGATAATTAATTGGATGTTTCATAGATTGGTTAATATTGAACTTAATAACAACACCATCAAATTCCCTAGACAAAGTTTTACTATGAACATCAATTTTTGTCCTAGTAGTTTTCAAGAATTGTCTGCCTAATAATAATTGTCTAGAATTAGGTGAATTATCTTCCTTCATATTCAAAGTAATGAAATCAACTTAAACCAAACCATCTTCTAACACACCTTCGGGGTAAACGATAGATCTATCTACTAATTGTAAAATTACATCTGTAGGTTTCAAAGGATCTAAATTTAAAGAATTGTAAATAGAGAGACATAATATTAATAGAAAAACCTAGGTCACGCAAAGCTCTCTCCAGCTTGTCCAATAAAAAAATATAGAAAACATATTTGAATCCTTGTATTTTTGGGAAATTTATTTTGAATGATTACGGACACATTTCTCCCCATATGAACTCTATCATTACCATGCATTTTTGCTTTGTAACACGTAATTCCTTGAAAAAGTGAACATACCTTGGTGAGTGCTTCAAAGCAATTAACCATGGTATATTAATAACCACCTTTTTAAAAGTTTTGAGGATGTCTTTCTCCTCTTCAACCTTATCATTTTTCTTCAGCCTATTTGGAAGAAAAGCTAGTTGTGGGCCTGGCTGTAAAGGACCTTTTTCTGTACTGGCAATGATGGCATGCCCGTTCCTTTCTAATAGTGCATCTTGTCAGTAGCTTTTTGCTCCTTCATTACTATTTCGAGTTCTCTTCCACTCCAAAATATGATTGCATTGATGTTTTATCGGGGATTGACCTCCGATCGTGATTGTAACCTACCCTACAATTGAAGTTTTGAAATAGAAGCTTTTAAATCAAAAATTTGAGATTGAAGTAGTTTTACCGCATCTTGCATTAGTTTCACGTCATGCACTATATGTCCTAGAACTTGATGAGCCATATTGTTGAGAATTCACTACCATGATGTTGATTAAATATAGAGCCTCCCACGAAGCCTTATTAATGGTCACACCTCCACTCACAATATTAAGCATACATTTGTCTCTCGATAATAATCTCTTATAAAAGTATTGAACCAATAACTACTCAGAGATTCCATGTTGTCTAGCACATATTTGTTGGGATAACTACTCAAATCCTAGTTTGATTAAGAGTGAGAGTTTGAGTGAGAATGAGACTAATTATCCTACATCTGTTAGAACTCAAAGTGTAAAGGGGTTCTCCCCTTATAAATAGGATTTAGTCCTTAGTAATTGAGTACGATAAAATCCTAGTCTAGCTCATTAGAGAGGTGTAATTAGGCTCTAGTCTTTTGTGAGAACGAGAGGGTTTTCATAGTTTTGTCCATTCAAAAATTGTAACCATTGTGAGAGAGTTTCTACAATTTTGTTCGTCTAAAAATTATAACTTTTATTTAGTGGAGATCGTAGAGTAGATCTATTATTGAGAAACCGAACCACATTAAAAATTTTTGTGTGTTTTTTATTGTTTCTTTCTCTTTTATTATTACTGTGGGTATTCTTGTCAGGTTTGGGTCCTAGCAAGTGGTATTAAAGCTGAATGTTTCAGTTCAAGGGAGGAGAATATAGAAAAAAATAGAACAATGTCGTCTTCGACATTCAGGTATGAGATTCCATTATTTGATACAATGGACAACTTCGCTCTATGGAAGAGTACGATTTAAGATTATTTGGTGCAGTAGGGTCTTGATATAACTCTATTGGAGGAGAAGCCTAGCAGCATGAAGGATGGAGATTGAGATACAATTCATAAGAGAGCTGTCAGCACTATCAGGTTAGCATTAGCTCCCCCAATTAAAATTAATGTGTTGAAAGAGACATCTCCTAAAATTTTGTGGGCTAAATTGGAGAGCGCTTATGCGTGTAAGTCGTTGGCTAACCGATTGTGTATGAAGATGAATTTGTATCAAATGCGTATAGATAAAGGAGGTAACATTCTTGACCATGTTAATGAGTTTAATGGCTTACTTTGTCAACTGTTGAATATGGGTGAGAAAATTGTGGATGAAGAACATGTTTTATTGTTGTTAGTGTCATTAACGAGGTCTTTCAAACCGTTGATGCCAACAATTTTAGTTGGAAAGAATACTATTTGTTTGAATAACGTGATAATAGTTTTGAAAGAGAATGATAGGTTAATGAGAGAAAGCGAGAATAACTCTCAATTGTGTGTAGCAACAGATGACAGTGAAAGAGAGAGGAATCACAATAGGAGCAGTGACCGTAATAAAAGATCGAAATCTCAGCTAAGAGACTTGAGCACTATTGAGTGTTATTACTGTAAGGTTACTAGTCACATGTAATTTCACTACCCTTAGTTTAAGCAAGACTTGAAGAGTTTGCAGGGAATGATGAAGGATAATCATAAGATTGGTGATTCTTCAGTGAACGTGGTTAATGAATATGATGGTGATTTGCTTGTAGCTGCTGCAAATGATCTTGTTGAAGATCATAATAGTTGGATTTTGCATTCTACTGATATTCATATCTGCAGAGATAGAGTTTGTTTTGACACTTTTGCAGGAAGGTGAAGATTTTGGCCACATCTACAGTGGGAGCAATGAATAGTTAAAGGTTAAAGGCAAATGGAGAGTTCACCTGAAACTCCACAACGGTGTTGTCAAAACGCTTAGTGATGTAAAGTTTGTGCCTGATGCAAGAGAGGGAAGAATATCTATTACTTAGATAGGTGTTCCCTGATGAATGAAAGCAGTAGAAGAAATAAGACGAAAACTGACAAGTGAGTTTCGTTTTGTGAGGATGTTGAGATTAGTGAGAATTTGAGTAGATGGAGGAATTGTAAGGATAACTACTCAAATTCTAGTTTGAGTAAGACTGAGAGTTTAAGTAAAAATGAGACTAAGTATCTCACATTTGTTAGAACTCAAAGTGTAAAAGGGTTCTCCCTTTATAAATAGGTTTTAGGCTTTAGTAGTTGATTATCACAAAATCCTAGTCTACTTCATTAGATGAGTGTAATTAGGCTTTGACCTTTTGTGAGAGGGAGAGAGTTTTCATAGTTTTATCCGTTCAAAAACTGTAACCATTGTGAGAGAGTTTTTACAATTTTGTCCGTCCAAAAATTGTAACTTTTTTTTAGTGGAGATTGTGAAGTAGGTCTATTGTTGAGAGACCGAACTACGTTAAAAAATTTTGTGTGTTTTTTGTTTTTTGTTTTTCTATTATTATTACTGTGAGTGTTCTTGTCAGATTTGAGTCTTAATAATATCTTGTTGAACCTTTCCAAATACTCAAAAAAGATGCCTGCTTGTTTTGCTTAATTCTATAAATTTCTTTTTTATAATTTGCAGCTTTTGATTCAAGAAAGTATTTATTAAGAAACAAATGTGTCATGCCTTTCCATGAATTAAAGAATCTCGGGGGAAGATAATATAACTAATCATGTGCTGCATCTTCCAAAGATAGAAAAGCTCTCAACTTTATAAATAAGACCTGATTGGAGCTCGAAACCAGCTTATAAATTCATCATTGATGGATCCTCTAAGCCGAACAAAATGGTATCTCTTCGTCTTAAAATCTGCACAAACGTATAATAAGAAATGATGTTTTCAACTTCTAACGCTGTATACAGTACTATGAACACCACCTAAATTGAACTGATGGTAACTAAGAAATCTAGACTTTCATCCGTCGTAGTACCAACTGGCGTTGGTAAATAAATTCATTTAAACCACTGAATTAATCTCTATAAATAATATTATTGTTCGATCTCTTTAAACCATTCAGAGTGAAGGAGACTAGTCATCTTTAAGTCCAACCCATTTTCTTACCCAGCCCCAATTTAGATTTCTTTCTTCAAAAGATTAGTTCATATTTACAATTGGTTATCCATAAAACTTTAAAAGCTCTGCATGTACCGATTAAGTAGCTGATTAAATTGATGTTAGATATAATTATTTTAAAGCCTTATATATGTATATTGAACTTCACGACTGATTCTCAATTGATTTTACAAATATACATATCATGTAGAAGAAGAAGAAGAAGAAAATGTAGTAGCACATAACCTCGAATCTATATATTATTATTTACACATATGCAGAAACACAATAGCTAGTCCAAGTCCATGATATTATATGCTGATACTCAACTTACAAACACTAATGTTTAATTGCCAGTAATGATTGTGATTGTTTCTCATAGCGAAAACCATTAGCCTTAGAATCATCTGCAGACCAAACAAAGATACCATGAAGTTGATTCTGGCTCTTAAGCTTAGCGCAAGCAGTGAAGAAACCATTTGCAGGTGATAAACCTCCACTTCCATCACTTATAAAGCTCACCAAGACTTTCCCACCATTATAATTGGAGATTTGTTGGTTGAAGTAGTTCATAAACTGATCAACAGTTGTTCCTTGGTCATATGCATAGAATTGGAAGTTCACATAGTCAATCACATGTCCATATGTCTTCCACAAAGCCATGTAATGGCTCTGAACTTGATCATCGTCAAAGGGAGCAATTGAAGCAAAGGAGATCACTCCATTACTCTTTAGAGTTGTTATCAGCTTTCCAATGCATTCTGCAAATGTTTCAGGATCAGCCTGGAAATGCTCATAGTCAATGTCAATCCCATCGAGATCGTATTGTTTAATGATGTTTGTGAGTGAAGAAACAGCATTGGAAACCCAAGAATCAACTGAGGAAGGATTGAAGTAACAAGAACCACCTTGCACACTGTCGCCGCCTAGACTTAAGGCTACTTTAACATTTGAGTTGAGGCTTTTGATGGAAGAAACCTGAGAGGGACTAAGATTGTCAGAGTCCCAAAAGACATTGAACTTTCCGTTGGTAGGAGAGGGTGAATTTGAGGTGTCATAATCTATAGCAAATGATAGAATGAAGTGGAAATCCACATCCGAGTTAATAGGAACATCAGTGAACTTGACATTGTTGAACTCAGCTCCTATGTACTCTCTGAAGAGGTCTGAGTTTGCGGGCGCTGCTTGGATTGATGTGTGAAAATGGAAAATGGCTTGGAAGATGCTCACGATGGTGAAAACTGTTGCTAATTTCATTTTCACTTTTCAATTATGTTTTGCGGACTTGGTTGTGAGTGGAATGGAGATCGTTAAATGGTGTTTATATAGTGATTTAACCCATTCTGAAGTGTGAGGAATTAGCAAATGAAAATTGATGGTGGATTGCCGTAGAAGTCGACAATGTCACTAATCAAAGATATCTGCTGTGGTTGTGCGAATTAACAGAATTCCGTGGATTCTACAAAATAATTGCGGATTATATATTTGTCACGTTTCGGATCGCAATAGATGACATCAATAGATAGACTACTGCGGCTGCGATGACAAAACTTTGTCGATAGTTTTTACCTTTTTTAACTTGAAGAAATAATTTTCAGTTGTTCCACCTGAGGAAAAGATCTCATCATAAATTGATTGGGTTATAATACGATATTCACTTCAATCCCGACACCATAAAATGAAATTTGATGTCATGATTGAAAGCAACACTGTTGAACTTGAGTTTGTTATACATGGGATGACTCCTATGTATTCTCTGAAATGTCTGGAGTTTGCAGCACTCACTGCCGTGATACATGGAAGGAGAAAAAAGCACAAAGATTGATAATACCACATTCAGTTGACAAGTCAAATCTCCTAGAATGCTAAGTCCAACGTATTTTCGTTAAGATAGATCTCTGTTCTACTTGTTTTTATTAACTAGCTTACTTATTTGGATAACAATAAGATCATAATTCTGTCGGGTTCTGCTGCCAATAGAATACTGCTTTGAACACTATATGTTCTTCTTTAATGAACCAATGAAATCTGTCGTCAAAAGCTAAAATACTAACCAGAACCAAAATATTTGTTGGTATGGCGCCCAATTGATCAAAAATCACTTATTATGGTCGGCTAATATATTATTTTAATTGTTATAGGCTATATATTTTCAATGCGCAACCTTAAAGTCAGATACAATTTTCTTGTCAAAATCAGTTAGACACAGTGTACTCATTCAAGAACTAGTCAGATAGTACTTATTTAAGATACGATATTTATCAAGATCAAATGTTGAATATTGAATTCAAAGTTGAATAGTGAATTCAAAATCAAATTAAAAAAGAAATTAGTAACATGCTCAAAATATCTTCATCTGTGTACAATTCTCCTCTTCATTCATACAGAATACCTACTGGCACTAAGTAGAAACCAATGCTTAATACTAACTTAAGCATGAGAGATTAATCGGGGTAAAAACCCTCGACTTTCTGACTCTTTCTTTTTTGCAGATTTTGTGCTTAGAAACAACGTACAACCTTATTGTTGTTCAGACAACAACAAATGGCGCTGTCTGTGGGGTCTTTCACTTTAAGAACAAAAAGTTGTGATTAATCTACTCTATACTCTGACAAAATGGTGCAAACACGATCCGAATTGGAAAGCCAAGAGGAGGGAGTTCAGGAGGAGAACAAACGCTCAAGCCTTCATGAAGCAGGAACCACTAGATTTCCCACTCCTCGGCTCTTATGGTTCTTCGTGAAGAGTTTAAGGCGTTAAAATGCTAGTACGAGGAGACCAAAAAACATCCTTCAACATCTGTTGGAGGCGAGAACACCAACTTCTCAAGTGAATCTGGCACAAGCGATTCCAACTGGCACTGTTGAAGGACAAGGAACACATATGGAGAGTCAACCCTATATTTGCCAAGATCAAGCTACTGCTAAAGGTGAAATACGACTTATCTATTAAGAATCAAACAGGGGAGAAAGAACCTTATGTCAGTACATTAATAAGTTCTACAATGCGATGTTGGATATAAGGGAATTACAACCTGGTGTAGCAGTTGCGACCATGTTACAGGGAACAACATTAGTAGATTTCCAGAAGGTAGTGTCA
Organism: Breynia disticha f. nivosa; assembly: GCA_948193385.1. Classification (NCBI taxonomy): domain Eukaryota; kingdom Viridiplantae; phylum Streptophyta; class Magnoliopsida; order Malpighiales; family Phyllanthaceae; genus Breynia; species Breynia disticha. Next base: position 19,479 of record CANYCX011283585.1, read on the forward strand.
CTCAAAAATCCTAAGACGATAGCTTATTTATTTTCTCTAGCGAACAAGTACATAATGCAAGCACAAAGTTTGAGAATAGTATGATCTTCTAGAAATGAAAGTGACAACAAGCGGAAAGATAGAATGGAGAATTCTTTAAGGAGGAAGGATAAGGGGGTGATTAACTTCATTAGATCCACAAAGCCAAAGTTTAAAGTTTACATCCTGTTCAATGAAGGGTGATCAGGATTTGAGTTCCTACTTTGTTTTGATAATGTGCAAACACATAAAAGTGATAAAGATTGATGTTGCAGGTTAAGTATATAGAACTGTAGGTGACTTACATACATTAGGAAAGAAATAATGTATGTTATTCTTGATGATGCCCAAAATTACATGCAGTAGGTTAAGGCACGTTACTTAAAAGTAACATACGTAAATGGACAATATAACATACTCTAAGAAGAACGGTAAGATACATTATTAATATGTGCGTTTATCCATAATACTTCTATCATCGTACATGAACAAAAGGAATACTCGAATCAAGTTACACGGAAAAAGTCAAAGTACACTATATGGAAGAGCGTAATGTAGATTATGGTATGGGCAACACACAGTTTTGAGGAGCAGATTCAAAATTTATACATTGTTTGATTGGACAATGGAATATACATGTGTCTAACGGCTAGTACACATATTGGAAAGTATTTAAACTACAAAATTAAGGCTAGAAACTAGTGAGCTTCATTAAAAACATCTTTACATACAAAAAAGAAGAGATTTACAAGGATTGCAAGCTTAAAAATTAAGAAATCGAGAGAAACCCTAAAGTGTGCCAAAAGTGAGTCATTGATTTACTCTTCATTTATTTAAGTAGGTTTGTGTTGTGATTAAGATAAAACCTTTGTATTAAGTTACTTTATCAATTATTATTCTATAGAATTGCTAGGTTGGGATTGCTAGTTGTTGTCTAACATTTGTTATAGTGAACTTTTAAAGTTTTCACTTAGTGAGAATGTGATTGTAGAGTTCTTACTTAGCTAGAAAATGATTGTAAAGTTCTTACTTAGTTAGAAAATGATTGTAAGGAATCTCACTTAGCTAAAAATAATTGTACAAGAGTTCTCACTTAGCTAAAAACAGAAACTTAGTAAAATGGATTGAAAATCCTTAGTTGGGGAAACTAAGGTAGTGGAGTAGGCTGGTTAGAGCCAAACCACTCTAAATCATATGTGTTTTTGATTTCTTGCTTTCATTATCTATACATGTTTGTTAAAATTTTGTAAAGAAATCAAAAGTTGGGGAAGCACGATTCAATCTCCCTTATTGTATTTCTATCAATTGGTATTAGATTAAGAGCCCTTTATTGAAGGCTTAACATCTTTAGGGTTAAATATTAAAGATGACATTGTGTTATGGTGGAAGTAATGAAGTGTATGGATATGGTCCGAATTGTCCTCCGTTCTTTGATGGATCTAGTTACATGTTGTGGAAGAAGAGGATGACTATTTTTATTATCGTAAAACATTGAGGTATGGAAGGTTATACTTATCTTTCCTAAAGTTCCAAGAACAAACAATAGAGAAATGAATAGGGAAAGCGAGTACATGCATAAAGATTAAAGAAGAGAACAAGTAAATTCCAAGGCAATGCAATTGCTTTATTATGCTCTTAATATGGAGGATCTAAACAGGATAGCTTCTGTTGTGACGCCAAAATTTACTTAAATCCATTTTCGAATAAATAGAAATTTCGCAACATTTTTTTTCTTTTTATAAAACAAGCTATATAATATAAATCAGAGTATTCATTACCCAATGTCTTTCATAATGCAGAAGCAGGAAAACAGATTACATGCCATTAAAAAATTTTCATAAAGATAAAGTATACATGCATGTAAATCCATACAACTAAAACCCTAGGAGCTCAACCATCAGTATTGCTCCGCTAGGCTTGCCGATCACGTCGTCCCATCTTTGGTACCTGTTGATCTACACATAATCCAACAATGACAGGTGAGTATATTTTATATACTCAGTAAGGCATCCCTTAACGTCTCTACATGCCGGGGTGCAGGGGAGACTTCGGCCATCCCGGCCTTATTCTCCCTCAAATAACAATGGCGCCTTAAAGCCATTTCATAATAATCACTTGAATTCACGATTCAATTCAACGGTTAATTCATACAATTTACATGCTTAGTCGCCAAGTACAACATTTCCAATCATTAGTATTCATTAGGTGTGGAATGAAATTCATTAACCAACAACAATTCAATTTTTATAGTGTCGAACGGTTTGGGGAACGTTTTGGGAAACCGTTCGCCAAACCATTTGGCTTTTTTTTGTCCAGCTGATACCATTCGAACAGTTTTGGGAATGGTTTTGCAAACCGTTCTTCAGGCCGTTCGAACGTTCTGGATTGTTCACGAACTGAAACGGTTTGGGGAACGGTTTTGGCCAAACCGTTCCTCAACCTGTTTGGGCCCAGTAGAATGACAACTATGTGAAAACAGTTTGGGAAACGGTTTACCAAACCGTTTCCCAGCCCGTTTGGGTCCCCTGTATGCAAAATCTTAGCACTTCTGCACTTAACCATTCAACCATCTCACACCAATTCCATAACACGATGTCACGCATAATCATACCATTTACAACATGTACCCAACCATATCTTGTAACCCTTCACACAAACCATCATCCACTTTCACCATATATATATATTTCATAACATATACACATTCTCATTTAATTGCAAGTCATTGAGCATGATTCACAACGACATATGATTATACAAGGGTAACCATCCATACAACTCATACTATGTGCATGTAACCACACAGGATCGTATCCATCCATATAATTCATTCATATCATAGCCATCATATTACATATCATTTAACACAACCATATCAACAAACATTCACACAGGATCAACATAGTCCCTAAGGTCAAGACCCAAAATCATAAACTCCTAATATTCATTCCTCATCATTTCATACATTCATCCATAACCATGTTCACATACACATTCACTTCATTCAATCAAACATCATTCACATAAACATATAACTTAACTAGATTCCATCTCATATCAACACAAGTCATGTTAGTATCATAATCATAATGAAATGAATGAATGCATATGTGATGCTAGTGCATTCTCATACAAATGATGAGCTCCGGAGCCTTAATCACAATCAGAGAGAGAGTCCACTCGATCTCTACTGTCTCAAATCCATAGAGAGAATCCACTCTCGTTTTGTGCTTTGGCCACAAGGCCCCTGTTTTTGCACTTTGTCCACAAGGCCCTTATTTTCATATTCCGCGCGTTGGCTACTAGGCCCCTGTTTTTGCGCTTTGGCCATAAGGCCCATTATACAATATTGGCCACGAGGCCCCAATGCATGAACATACAAAATGCCCATGCTAATGCCATAACGGTATGTATGAATGCAATTCCATGCATTTCATCTAAATTTTCCATAACACATGCGTATGAATGTTCCAGAATTCATTCGTATCACAACACCAGCCAACATGCTCAATACTAGCCAAACTCAGCATAACCAAATCATACTTGGAAATCTCACGAAAAGCTCATTATAATACAACAAGGAACAATCATAGTGTGCATGTGGATGCTCACTCATAATTCGTCACAATCATTAATTCACAACATGCCCTTAGGCCATATTCGCATAAAGTCAAATATAGATCATTCATTCTCATATCCATACTTACTTAATTACAAGCTTAACACTTATAATCACACAACACATCACAATACACAACTCATACATTTTTCCAAAGAAAACACATATAAGGCATAAGCTCTTCACATCCAAATTCACATTCATTGGTATGCTTCTTGCACATATAACATTTAATTATATGCTTATCAACTTCAAATTTATTTCATTTCCTCATCACGATTATCTTACGAATCCAAAATAACAAATAACAATCATAGCATATCAAGTAAGTGGCAATTAAGCACTTACTTCGGCTCCGACGCTCGATCCGTCGCTCGATTCCCGAGTCGGGTTCCGAATTTCGTTCCCTACACAAACAAAATCATGTTTTCAACCATTTAACACCAAATGTGGGTTATTTAAACCCGTAAAACAAATTCCTACATAATTCCCCCAAAAACCCCCAAAACCCTAATCTCTTGAATCTTAACAAAAATCAAGGTTTCGAGCTAATCGGCTTATAGCATCTTATTCTAGAACAAAAACCCAACATAACCATATACAATGTGCCTAATTTCACCCACCCAAATAGGTTGTCAAA
>CANYCX011283646.1:0-11347 GCA_948193385.1 Breynia disticha f. nivosa
ACATTATAATCAGTTCATATTCATTAATTCCAGTAAGAAACTCATCCTAAACTAACCATAAACTCAGCAAAATAACCCACCATCAACCTTATGTAATGCCTTTTTACAACTTACCTTAACTTGAATTCAAGCAAAAGATTACTCTTCCTCCTTAAAAATTCAACCCTTGATGCTTCCTCAGGCCTATGATGATTTTCTCAGCTATGCTCTGCAGAGTTTTCAGTTTAGAGGTATAAAATGCACCTTTGCCATTTATTGATCGAAACTTATATTTTTTTTTCCAGAAAACAGCACGCCACGTGTGGTGGAATGGGACTACGCGTTGTGGTAGCGACCACATGTACTTTCCTTTCCACTGCGCGTACTTCCTAATTTTAGATTTCTCCGATTTTCTTCGATCGTTACGTTTCAACCTTCGATCAACCTTTCATATATCTTTATATATTAATGTTTAAACACTTATTTATCATCATTTAATGACGAAAAATATCGAGAATGTTACACTTAATGCCAGAATGATACCCAATACCAAGATCTATAGATATAAATCAAATAGGCTCTTGAAACTGTGTGGAAAAAACATAGAAAAGATACTAAATCGATTTAACATGACTAACTTGAAGAGAGGAAAAATCCCTTTGTACATTGATTGCATTAAAAGTACGTTATTATAGTTTTGTAGCTAAAAAAAATTGTGCACCAGGGAAGCCTACTTTTTTTTATATGGGAGGGAAGCCTACTTTAGTTCGACGATGTTGAGCCCCCGGAATAAAGCATGTAATCCTTATACCAATGGGCTGATAGTGACATCGTCCATGCCCAGATAAGCATGAGATCCTTTATTTATATTGTTGGTATATCTTTAAAAAGACGAAATACAACACGTTTATTTTTTATCTAAGGTATGAATCATATGTATATGTGGATCACGTTATTTTTCTATTATAATGTTTATGTTAAAGTTTTATTTGATCGACGGCGATGGATACTTTATGAACTATCTAATAACCATCAATTTTATTTGGTCGACAGCCTAAGATACTTTATAAATTATACCAAACGTTTAATCAAATGACAAAAACCTGTGCTGTGGAATCAACTTCATTTCTTCAAAAGTTTCGATATGCTACGTTTCGTTCCTTCAGAAGTTTTGAGGACATAAAATAGACCAGCATAGCAACTTATCTGCATATATAGAGCACCAATGGTTTTGTGGTTTTCAGGGCTGTGGAATCAACTTCATTGTCACAAAAATAGTTGGAAAATAACGTTTTGTATTAATAATTTATGTGGAGAACTTTTAAGTTTTCTAATTAATCATTCCAAGAACATCCGATAATCATAAGAATTTCAAGGTTCAATTAATTGAAGACTAAGAACCGAAACTATGAAATCATTAAAAGACTGAAGTAACCGTCCTCTCTTTCACACAAACGCTTGAATATGTCTCACACTTAGGTTTCGGTTGATTCTTTCTCTCTCTCTCTCTCTCTTGAACTGAGAATCTGCAACACATAATAGTTACGAACTGGTGTAGACATCAATGAGGAGAAAGGTCTTATTTATAGACTCTCAAATCCTATAAGTCATAGTTTAATCATACTAAGGTTTCTTGAATTTCGTTCAGGGTAATCCAGCTGCAACATGACTAAGAGACTTAATTCATTTAGAATTAGGGTTGAACATGGGTCTTCAAGATTCTCGAACAAAACTAAATATTCAATTCGAAAAGAACCAGAACTGAAAAGAACCATTGACTTTTCACTTTCCCCGTTCCAAACCGACTTAAAAGTTTCATCTGGTACGATTCTGATTCTTAAGCAATGCCTGAACTTAAAGCCGAACTGAACTATACCGAACTATATCAAACCGAAGAACCGAACTAGCACCATATATATATATATATATATATATATATACATATGTATGTTGGCATATATACAAAAGTGAGGTATGCACAATTAGAAAGTTTCAACATTGAGATAAAATATCTTGGAGTTGTATTTATTTAGATGCACGAAAAAATTTATTATGTGATGAAGTCATGCATAAACGAGTTTATAAATTGCATCACTAGTAATATAGTATGAGATTTTAAAATGTAATCATCCTTTAGTCTTTTTTTAAAAAGTGTATTAGTGTAGCATTAATTTCAGACTGACTCATATTAATTTACAGATATTAGCACTCAATGAAGTATTTGTTCATACATAAAAACTTTTTTATTTGATGGTTATGTTTTTAACTACAAAAAGGATTATTATTATTTTATAATTTTATTTTGTGAACATTGATATTATTCACATAAGATTTTTTATTGATGGTTATGTTTTGAATTCCAGAAAGATTGTCATTATTTTGCTTTATTATTTTATAAACATTAATATTATATTTATAGAGTTAATGTAATTTTATTTCAAACTCAATTATTTGGAAGTGCAAAAGAAATTTAATACATATGAATGATGAATGATAAGTCTCGAATCCTTGAAAAATTAAGTCTCGAATCCGTTAGTACCGAAACTTTAGGAGGGAATGGATCTGTAGATTTATAATTATGGGACGGAGGTGAATCTTGAATTTTAAAAATTCCGAATATTTGAAATGAGACGGAGATTTTAAAATATCCGATCCGAATGGTACTGCGATCACTCCTATTTATAACCATGGTAGACGTCATTCAATTGTGTAGGAAGCCCACCACATGGGCTTTTAGAGTTTGTAGTTGGCCCAACGTTGACCAGTCACCTCATCAACAGGTCCGTGTTTTTATTTTGTATTTTTTATTTTTAAAATAATAGGTTATAACTGTAAGGTCTGTCTAACCCAATAGACTCTTTTATACATGACCCATTATGCAGTATATGAATGTGGTCACTAGTTTCAAATTTCTGGACCAATAACCAAAACTGGGTGACTAGCCAATGTTCGCTAACTAGTCTAATTTACGTCGGCGTATTCAGTATTTTTCACTTTACGAAAAAATTTCATGGACTATTACTATGAGGTCAAACCTAATATACTCACCCTCAAGTGTTCTACTGTCCAATACCATTTTCTTTATAATTTGACAGTCAGAAAAATGGCCATTTTTTCCTGAGTCCAAAACACATGAATATGATTTTATAGGCCTGGCTTGTCCCGGGTTATGAACTTCATAATTCCCCAGAGTAAACGATACGAAATAACTAGAAGAGAGAGGAAATCCCTATTACATTGATTGCATTAGAAGGATGTTATTATAGGTCTGTAGCCAAAAGAAATTTGTGCACCTGGGAAGCCTACTTTAATTTGACGATGATGAGCCACCGGAATAAAGCATGTAATCCTTATACCAATAGGCTTACAGTGACATTGTCCATCCCCAGATAAGATTCATCATAACTTTTTGCTTAGATTCTTTTTTTTTCTTTTTGTTTGGCTAAGCATAAATTCCTTTATTTATTGTACTAAACGAGAAAAACAAAGAAACGATTATGCATAAATTGTTGGTATAACTTTAAAAAGGCGAAATGCAACACTTTTACATTTTATCTACACTTCCATCCCAAATTTTGAAGAGACATGGGCAGACCATCACAGGTTTAATCATATCGTAGCTTTCCCTCCAATCAAAAAAACTGAGTAACATATGTGGGGATCAGGTTATTTTTTATTATACTAATATTTATGTTAAATTTTTATTTTTACTTAAATTAATATTTTTATTTAATTTTGTATCTGACGTATTAATAATTGTTCAAATTTGAGCCTATTTCAAAAAGATTAATGACGAAAGTGTAAACAGAATAGCAATTATTTGACATGAAATTTTGTAGCTAACACATCCATGTTTACCTAAACTAACAATAATTCATTGAACTTTGTTTTTGAAAATTGTTTATATATTTAGAAGAAAATTGCTGCACCGGGTGGGGACGGAGAAGTATTGCTCGTGATTCCCGGAAAAAAAAAATTCCATACTTTTTTTGTACTAAAAACCATCAATTTTATTTGGTTGAAGGCCTTAGACACTTTATAAATTATATAAGAACCATTAATTTGGTTTGGCCGACGTGGATAGATACTTTATGAATTATCTAAGAACCATCAATTTTATTTGGTCGACCACTCAAGATACTTCATAAATTATATCACACGTTGCATCAAATGACAAAAAGCCGAGCTAAAATGGACAGTATTTCTTTTTAAAGGCAAAAAAATAAACAGAAATATTCGATATACTACGTTTCAATCCTTTAAAAGTTTTGAGGACATAAAATAAAACAGACCAGCTTAGCAACGGATCTGCATATATACTGCAACAATGGTTTTGTGGTTTTTGTGGCTGTGGAATCAACTTCGTCGTTACACAAATTTGGGAAATAATGTTTATTGTGTTAATAAGCTATTTGCAGAATTTTAAAGTTTTCTTATTAATCATGCCAAGAACAACTAGTAATTGTAAGAATTTGAATGTTTAATTAGGTTCGGTTTGTTGGGAGGAATTCATTTTTCAGGAAAATGTTTTCTTGATTTTTTAATGTTTAATTGTAAGAATTTTCTAAAAGTTAATTGGAATTTAAAATATATGAATAATTATAAATATCTATTTAAAATCTCATTCTTCATTTATTTTTTATGATAAATAACAGTTCCATAAAAAAAAGGTAATAGAATAAGAAAACAAAAAAACAGAGTCTTAATATTATTATTTAGAATTTGTCTTTACTAATTGAAAGACTAATTAATGTAGAGTTTTAGTATTAGATTTTAGAAATATTTGTTTTAGAGCTTGTAAACGAACTAATTAATTTAATCATACTAAAAGAAATCTAATATATTCATGAAGTTATAATTACTGAGTTTTATTTTTCAATTTGAGTTTTGGCGATGGTGTAATACCCCATGCAGGAGAAATGTGACCATGCATACTTCTAGTTCTTGAGAACAAACAGCGAAGAAAATAAATTCATAACGAACAAAAGGAATATGAAGATGTAAAGCTTCTTGTGGGGCAAAAAAAAAGAAAAAAAGGGAAGCTTTTGAATACTTGTAATCCACAACACACAAAAACGTAAGAGGAAATGTCATCCTCAGAAGGGAAGAAGTAGCAGCGAAAAAGTGAGATGAAATAATGAAACTCATATCGCACCATTATTGTGGTAATGGTTGAAGAGGAAGATGGCATAAATCTTTCTCTGAAATTTGAGTGTTGCAGGCGAGGTGGTGGAGATACCTTTGTGGCTTCTTTTGGTGAAGAAAACAAAGAAGTGCAGTGTGTAGTCATAAATGTAAATGCATGGAGGAGTGAACAGAAACCTCATTTGTGTATGTGGTAGAGGCAATCGGCATAATGTAGTGAGTGACATCCGTGTGGTGACAATAGCTAAATCTATGTAAAAAGAAACAACTTTTTGAATTTGTGTGGTGCTTTCTATATCTAGAATGTGATAAAGCGAAGTATTCCCAACTGTGGAATATTTATATCTCAAATCAAAACATGAGAATACATGGTCCCTCACTCTTTTATTCTTTTTTTATTATATCCTGAATTTGTTCTATTTCCTCCTTTTAACAGCCTAGTGTTTTCTAACCAAGTTGTACCGTCTCACGGCCTACTTCTCCCAAATTGCACCGATCTCTTTTTACATGCATGTAATTTTCCTTTGTAAGGTCTGTAATTTCATATGATATTCCAGTGGAGTACACAGAAAATTCATAGGGTGGTGTGTGCTTGTCTGTAAATTAACAACCATGTAATCTCTAATAGAAACCATTAGTAATAATGTAGTCACTAATGCACGCATTAACTACCAAATGGTTGCTATTATTTACATAGTTTTTTTTTTTTGAAAAAACACTCTATTAGTGACAATATTAATGAAGTAAACGAAAGTAATTCTACACTTTACATTTTTTTTATCTTCATTTGAATCCTCATCACTATCTGGTTCCTCCTCAAGAGTTGTTCGTTGCTTAAGTCTTCATCTTCTGCATCAAAGGTGACAATAATTGGACCAATAGGGTCATGTCAGGAGAAAAGTTGATTCATTGTCAACCACGCGATGTTGGACGCAACTCATCAACGTGGTCGCTAATTTTATGTGTTAAAATTTCCTACATTATTTTTGGGTGACACCATTTTAGCAACAGCGTGGACGATAATTTTTTTTTAAAAATATTATTGTCAATGTAGTTGCAAATTAACGACCATATTAAGTTGTTCATTGAGTTTTAGCAGTTAAATCCGAAAAAAGCTATGGTGTCTTAGTTCTTGAATTAATCATTCAAGATTTATTAAATGATGAATAACCTAAGAATGTGCCGTCTATTTATTTGTATCAAATTTTCCTAGGTTGTACTCACCATTATTACGAAAAAATACTTCACAGTAAAAAATGACGAAAATAATATATTTAGATCTTTTACCATTCCAATTTTCATAAGTTATATCAAAATTTTCTCTTCACAAGTGAACAAGATAGATAATGTAACAAATAATGTTCATTAATTCAACCCAAAAGAATTTGAATAAGTTATACATATTGATTGTTGTTTTGTGGGTTTTTTTAAAGACAATTCTCTCTTACGAATTTAGTTTATTTCTATGTCCTTTGTGCTGATAAATAGTGCTCTATGTCATATAATCAGACAGATCCTCAAAAGTTTTGTTCTTAAACTCTTTCTCCATGGTTGATCATAATGACAATGTTAGATAGATTCTTTCCATTTAGATTACTACTTGTTGTCCTTGATTTACCTCAATGAATTTCTTGCACATTTATTAATTACTATGACACCAAAATTCGCTTTAAAATTTTTAATAATTTAATATTCATTTAATGAAAACCTTGACATTATTTCATAAGGAAACATAAAGCAAGGTTAGTTGTAAAGAATTTTTAGTAATTAAAACATGGTACTGTTAAAACGAACATATGGAGAACACGTAGAAGCTTGATAAAACAGTTTACATGCCCATGTACAAAAATAGTAATGATATGATATTTGCTATCTATTATGGAAAATTCTTACAAAATGTTTGTATTACAATAATCAAAACCATATAGAGCACTAACAACCTTGCCTAACTAAGCCTCAAGCTATGGATATGGATCTCTACTTAAAGTCCATAACAAACTGCCTCAATGTTCTGTCAAATCATGCAGAAACAATGCAATTTGGTGGGTTTATAACCCAATAAAGCTATAAGCCAATACACTTACTTGACAATGTAAAGTGAATACACTCGTTCTTTCAATCTTAAGTGTTTTATCACATATTTTATGAAAGTAGGGGAAAAACCAAAGTTATTCTGCTTAATTTTATTTTATGTACCACCTTATTGTCTTTACTAAATGTATATTAATCCTTATTAAAGTTTTCATACATTTTATTTCCCTATGTACATATTTTAGTGTTACACTATCAGGAACACAGTCTTGCCTCATGTTCATGTTGGTGTGCTCGGTCGTGTTAAAATTTCACATGCCCCATGTATTTTACACTTTTTCCAAGTGGTCCACATAGTCTAGTGCTTATTGGGCATGCCCAATGTGTATTTTACCCTTCCCTTTCAGCAAGTCCATACATTTATGTGCCTCCTGGGCATGCCAACAGTGTATTTTACACATTAGTTCTAAGGAGCTCAAATGGCCCGTGTAAAACACCATGTCCACCTTGTCAGTCCATTGTAATGTGATGCAACCCTATGATAAGTGTCACGCCCCATGTCAGACCACTGTCATTCCATTGTAATATGATACAATCCCTATGATACGTCCTTCAAATGTCGAGGTGTCGAGGTGTGGAAAGATTTTGCAGAAGAATCTCAAAAAGTGATGTTGGGTTTGTTCACAGATGGTTTTAATCCATTTGGAGCTTTTGGTCAGCAGTACTTATGTTGGCCGATGATTTTGACACTGTATAACCTACCTCTATCAATATGTATGTGAGATGAGGTTATGTTTCTAACTGTCCTCATACTACGCACAAGGAGCCTGAAGCAACTATTAGACGTCTTTTTTCAACCGTTGATAGTAGAGTTAAAGACTCTGTGGTACAATGATTCTATTATATATGATGTTTCACAAGAAAAAAACTTTTTTTGTGCAGCAGTGATATGGACTACTTGTGACTTCCTTGTGTTTCCATGTCTTCTGGTACATATTCATATTACTCGTTTATCTGAATTATTTAATTAGATAATATATATATATAATTTTCATTAATATATTAATAAATTAATATATTAAATCTGTAGGATAGAGTACTTCAGGAAAGTCTGCTTGCCCACATTGTATGGAATTTACTAAAGCATTCTACCTTAAAAATAAGAGAAAAATGTGTTGGTTTAATTGTCATAGAAATTTTTTGCCAATGGAATTGGTTTAGGAATAACATAAATGAATTTTGGAAAGGAAAAAGAGTACTAACAGAAACTCTACCACCTATTCGTAATGGCTACAAAGTTTTACGACAAATTGAAAGTATTTGATTGATGAAAATAACTTATGATGGCATAGAGGATCACAATGCACGATTGAGTAGAGAATCAGAATGGAAGAAGAAAAGCATTTTTTAGGACCTTCCATATTAAGAGACTTTGCAAATTAGACATAATTTGTGTAACGCCCCAAAAATTTAGCTAAAATCTTCCAAAAAATGTGAAAAATAGCAGGCCAAATGGCTTGGGGAATGGCCTAGCCAAACTGTTCCCCAAACCATTTCAGTTGTGGACAAAAAGCTGATTTTTGCGGACAGAAGCCTAGAACTACCTGGAGAACGGTTTGGCCAGCCAGTTCTCCAAACCATTTGGCTTGTTTGGGGTGTTAAAAAGGGATGTTTTTTTAAGTGAAAGGAGAGAGAGTAAGTGTTATTTTCAACCCTATAATTCCCAATCGTATCCTCTCATTTCCAAACCCTAAAATCACCATGCTAAACGTTCCAAACCTTAAATCCTCATTTCCTACACCTAAAAATCCATAGCTCTTGCAAAGGAAACATAAGCTAGACGAGTCCTAAGGTTTTCTACGCTTTTTAGCGTGGTAAGCTCCTAATCTAGGTGAAATGTTTACGAAATAAAGTGAGTTTGGTGTAGGGTTTTGTGGGTTCAAAATAGGAAACATGTTCAGCTTTGTACGGTGATATTTGTGAGAAATAAATGATTCTAGGGTTTGGTAACTTCGGGATTTTAAGGAAATAAGAGCTAGGATATGAAATTGAGTTTGAATATGTGTTTTGCCTTCGTATAGTTAAATATATGTGATTAATGTTTCAATTGTTAAAATGGTATTGAAAAGGCGTCGTGAAAGGATTTGTATGCTTCAATTTGTGGTTATGTGGATTGCTTGAAAATAGAATGGGTTGTGTTGGTATGTGCGAATGTGATTATTGATGGTAAGGTGCTGTGAAATGTTCTTTTTACGAATGAAATGAATTATGTATATGGCCTATGAATAGTGGTGAATGATAAGAAAAATGTGAAATGTATTAAGTGCATTCAAGAGTGTTAATGAAAGAGACTTGAGAAAATGAGGTGTGCCTTATCTTTGATTATGGTAAAGTATGGCTAATGAACTTGGAAATAAGTTGAATTTCATTCAATCATATCATGTGGGTAAGTAACATGAGCACAACTTTTCCTATACCTATATGTTTTTTTAGTGAGAATTGTTTGGCTTGATGAATGAGTGAATGTGTGATCATGAATTATGTTTGTATGATTGGTTTCATGGATAAGTGGCTATGTTGCTTAGGTGTTAATTGATCATGTTGGATGCAATGTGAATGATTGGTGAGGTGTTATCAATTGAGGGTGAAACGAGAAGTTGGATTGCTATGTTATGGCATGATTGTTGGCTATGCTTAATTGATTGTTGATGGTGTTGTTAGTTGAGATTGATTGATGGTTGAATTGAACTTTGATTGTTAAGTATGGCATGGATTATTTTATGGGTGTATGATTGATTCCATGACACGTGCACATAACATTCATGCATTGAGCTCATAAGTGGGCAAATATAATAAAATAATAGGCTCTTAGTGAGCAAGTGTTTTAATACACTAGAATGAAACGAGGGAGTGGTATGGCTCTAGGTGAGCAAATTACGGGTAGTATTTTTAAATGCTACACCGGGGAAAAAGTGGTAAAATGCTCGGGACGCATAAGTGAGTACGGGTGTGCCAAAACTATGGGTGCATAAGTGTGCAAATTATATGGATCCAATTATTTATAATCGATACTCCCAGCCGACGAGGCGCGTTTGTAAACATTAATATTATGGGCACAAGGGTGCAAATGAAATTGAAATTGGGATCATGGGTGATCATATTAAGGAATGAACTAGATGAAATGCATTCTCATTGATCATATTGCATACAATTTCACTTTGTGTGTATGGAATGGATATGCTCTTGTTGTAACATCATCATTCTTAAGTACTTAATTATCATCTTTAAATATTTAAGTTAAGAAATAATTAAAATGGTTAAGTAAGATAAAAACTAAAGAGTGAAGGTGAGTTGATTGAAGGTTGATTAAGGGATGATATAAGTATACATAAATGGAAAAAACTAAGCTCAGAAAATAGAAAATAACACGTTGTAAGCATTAAGTACACGTTGTGGCAATGAACACACGTAAACAAGGTTGACAAAGTGTAGTTTTTGGGCAAATAGACACGTGGTGAGGCCGAGTGCATGTAGGTGAAGTTGAGCACGTGTACTTGGAGCCAACAAACGCGTTGTGGAGGCTGACTGCGTGTAGTTTTCAACTACCCTGCGTACTTTCTTTAGTGGCAGCAAATGAAGATGCTTCAGAAGTTGAAGCAGGTGGTGGTTTGATTCGGAAGCAAGAAGGAATGACGACGCTTCAATTGAAGCATGACAAGGATTCTGTGGAAGGATTATAAAGGGAGAGTTTGAGCAGGTGAGAAGGGAAACAAGCAAAGAGGAAAATAGAAAGATACGGGAGATTGAAAGATAGAGATATTAAGTGAGATCGAGAGATAGTTTAGCCGGAGGAAAATAAGGAGGCACAACGATAAAGGAGGGCTTGATATTTTGGAGGCTTTAAACAATTTTATGGATTAACAGGTGAGTAATCTAGACTCACATTTTAAATACAGTAAAAATGTTATATTGTTGTTATTTATCGTTAGTAGATTTTAGTTGATATCCTTGTTAATAATTTATGAGCGTACGAAAAATAAATATGTTAAGAGGAGTCCTAAACTTTCATGACTTCGCCGCAATGATAGATAATCGTATTACCATAAATACGATTAATTGAACATAGGCAATTAATATAGACATATGATTCCATAGTCATATGAATCAATATATGAATATATATATATATATA
>CANYCX011283696.1:0-14736 GCA_948193385.1 Breynia disticha f. nivosa
CACAAAAGATTCTTCTTTTTCTGATTTGTAAAGGCCCCTGCAGACACACTTTGGTCGACTAACATTGAAGTTACTCGACTAAACAATTCATAATTGGTCGACTAATATTTAGTTACTCGAGTAGAAAATTTTCAGAACCAAACTGTCTAAAATCCAATATCAATTTACTCGAGTAAATTATCTCTTGGTCGACTAAAACTTTTCAATTTGGTCAACTAATGTTTGTGTTACTCGAGTGACATAATTACAGAACCATCCTGTCTTGAATCCATCTTGTTTTGCTCGAGTTATTTTACCTCTAGTCGACTCAAACTTTACCTGTAGCTCTACAACGTTCAAATTTGAGTTTTGGAATCTTTTGATCTGTCGAAGGTCACTCACAAAGTGCAGAATCCACTCACAAAAAGGTAGATCCCACTCACAAAAAGCAGAGTCCACTCACAAAAATCAAACATCTTTTTGTCTCCAAGTTGGTCGACTAAACATATTTTTGGTCGACTAATTTCACCTGACTTGGCAAACTAACCGTTATTCAAATTTTTTACTTTTCATTTCGCGCTCTTGAATATCCTGGACACCCATTAGTCGAGTAATATATATGTTGGTCGACTAATATGGTCAACTATCCATTTTATCACCAAAATCTAATCCCAAGTCAGCCCATTTCGATCTAAGTTGTCTCATCAACCTGTGGACAATATTTATCAAGTTCATTCGTTTCAAATTATTATCAAAACATAGAAAGGACGTAATGTTCACCGCCATTGGTGCAACATACCTGAGTGTTCAAGCTCGGCTCGTTTATTTAAAGGAGCCTAAAATTTTGTTCAAGCTCGGCTTGTTTATTAACGAGCCGAATCATGAACGAGCTTTAGACGAGCCGAACGCCGAGCTGTTCGCGAACGGCTCGACTCATTTACAACCCTATTCGAGTCTGATTTTCTTTTCAAAAGTAACCGAACTGTCGGTTCGAAACCGTGAACCGATGTTTCGGAACCTGCTGTTCTCGGTTCCATGAACCTTGGAGCCGAAACCGGACATGGTCGGTTCCTGCAGTTCCGGACTGGTTCCGATTCCAGAACCGGCAGGTCGGGCCGAGCCGGTTTCAATCCGACCCACTGGTTTCGAGCCAACTTTTACACCTCTAGCTCCAACTACATTCACCAAAATCAATAACTGTAAGAACACTCTCTCTCCCATCCTAGGGATTCATAAGATCCTAATTTACAAACAACTAAATTTATGGGAAGAAAATTGGTTGAAACCAAAAGTTAGATAAAGCCGAATGAGAAGCAACTACCACAACACCCATCTTTAACTACCCTTCAACTTCCCAAAAAAGGTGACAAAAGCACAAACATGTAAATGGAAATGGCAATGTGAGAGTGAGTAAATATGATAGCAATGAGATCACACACACCACATGCATCGACACATTTTCAAAACTAAATCCAAAATTACGTACCCTACCACGCTTCTTCACATGCTTTGTGGCCTCTTCGTATCATGTGAATCTCTCTCTCTAAACCCATGAGTTTGTTCACCTCCTCTGTCGTCAACATCGTGGCTGTGTCAAATTTCAACGTCTTTTCTCAGACACTCCAACGATTTGTATCGATTATGTCTTTCTCACTCTTCCATTATTACTTCGGAGCTAAGCTAGCTAGCTCGTACAAAAAAGCATTGTTCCGTCAATGGTGGAACCTGGCTACACGCAGATTCAAGATGGATAAAGTTTTTGTTCGCCGGGGAATTCACATATTCCAAGCACATTCATGATCTTTACTTTGTGTATAGGATACAATACTTCTTCTTGTGTATTATATACGTATCTATTATTCAAACCTTCTTTTCAACAATTGTAGTTCTCCTTAAATTTTTCATAAATAAATTCAAATTAACATTTCTATTAATTTTGCAAACGTAACATCTGTTATTTAAAAACCTGAGATCACAAAAACTAAATTACTCTCTCCGTCTCATAAAAATAGACAATAAGAATTTTACAACTTTTTTAAAAAATAAGTTGCACTAATTCAAGTTAGTTAAATTATGTGATATTCTTATTATGCTCTTAAAAAGTTTGTAAGAAAACATTTCATCAAAAAATTTGTTTTATAAATAAAGATAAAAATATTATTTTATTTATTATAAATGAGCATAAAAGGACAAGTATAGTTATATAATGAAGCACTGTATATAAAAAGTGGGTATATTTTTAAGGGATACGGGGAGGACTGGAGGAGTAAGTGCTTTTTAACTACACAATTTTCTATGACAATTTACTATCTCATCAATATGAGCATTTTGCGACATTTTGAAACGTCAAGATGCTAAGTCATTGCTTAATCATACATCTAATTTGAGCTTCGAATAATGTATCATGATACAGATTAGAATCATTACAATAGCTTCAAAAGAAGGATTACCTATAAAAATTCTGTTGACTGATGCATTTCGCAGCTCGAAGTTGAACTCTTCTATGCTGCCCAAAATTATACATGAGGGTGCCCCCTAAGCCATTGCCTCCAACGTTCCTTCAAGATCGGACCAACTGCGAAATCAATAAGACTGAAGAAGCCATCAAGAAAGTAATAAATAAGCTTCAGGAGCAACCTCAACTTGTCTGATTCCAAGTAAATGGCAAACGCTGAGAAGTATTATGACTACCATTATTCCATTGAACTTACTCAACGTACAAATAGGCTCCCGTTCCAACCTTCAAAATTGCTCTATTCTATTCCACTGTGCTATAAACACGATGGTACAATGCAAATGCTTGTCAAGCTTTGATATTCCAACCATAATAAATGAATCTACATAACCTGGTCATACCCAAATGTTGTCACTCCCTGGAAAATGTGGAAGATTTCGAGTATGTCTGACAACTCCGAAATTTTTAAATTTGTCCAGGAAAAAAATACCTTTTCTTAAATAACCTCTTTGAAAGAGAGTATATCATCGCGTGGATGAGCATCGTCTACCTTAACCTGCACTTCATCTCCGATCTGTGCACCCACAGATACCCATGCAGAACCTTGAATTCCTACCTGCAGGATTCCGTGAACAAGCTAATTCGTTAAATTCAAGCTAAAATTATAAGAAATATTGGATAGCCTCGTTTGCTGCTGGCAATTTATAGTGTATCATTTAATATTCCCATAAAAAGATCTAGAAAATCATTTAGAAGTTTTGAAACTCCAAAAACAACAGAATTGCAAGTAACCCCGGGCAAACTGAAGGTCATAAATAATAAAGATGAATGAAAGAATCAGGAGACACGTAGGTCAGTTGTAATTAAGCTCAAACACATGTGATGGCTATGTCTCCGATTTGTGCTTACCTCTAATATTAGTAAGGCTGCTATTCGATCCTTGATGAATCTGAGGATTAGTGCACTATATTTTCTCTCCTTGGGTTGCCTTCTGAGATATTCTATTATCCAATAACGAAGACTGCTGGAAGAGAGCTTTCTAACAACTCTAGTTTGCATGTTTACAATAGATGCAATTCCTTCCAGCTGACCAGATGAGAATGGAGGAGATTCACCTCTTAAAACTGCTTTAACCTGCAAATATTTTCCAATTTTAAATTTGATTGCAGAAGTTGGCAAAAAAAACTTTAATTGCTTTCAAATCCATTCGCTCCTTTGCTCTTGCACAAACCAAATATACCTACCTGATAATGGGCAAGAAGATCAATGTATCTACGAATTGGGGAAGTGAACTGCACATATCCAGGAAGTCCCAGAATTCCATGCCACGCAGGTTTTCTGAAATCCAGTTCAGCAGCACGCATTACTTTAACAAGAGCAGAACTCCTAACTGGTCCTTCTGGGAGATGTGTGAATGCAGACATGTCAATATTTGATTGAGGCTGTCCCCTATAAGGTAAAGGAAGGTTGTTTTGAGAGCCAAAAGTGGCTATAACTTCTCCACAGAGTAGCATCATTTCAGAGACAAGCCGCATAGCAGGGTCAGCCTGATTTTCAACATACAAGTTGATCGAGGGCTCTGGATCTTCTGGATTGATCACCTTGATACGTGTGTCTATAGTTACTGTGTCAACTGCTCCCTGAGGCACACAAGTTTGTTGATGTAACTTGAGGATAAACAGCCCAGAATGATCGCATTGTTCTCAATAAAATGCCACAAAATTGGAAAAGTAATTATGCGTACAAGCATTGATTTGAAACCACAAAAGATGATAATCCAAAGGTGCACGCAGATGAAAGAAGAGATGGAAGTAGTGCACTTTGTAGGATAAATTGTCAAGTCAAAGTAATCCCTTATAAAATGGCAGTATACAACTCTGGGGGAAGGGAAATATAGACTCATTTCATCCTAAAAATTACCCATGTTTTCTGGTTTTTTGTCTCCCCCCACCATCAGAGTAAACAACAAAATTAAGCTAAACCCTTACAAATTACACATGAAATGATTGTGAGCAACTAAAACTATTTAAGTCTGAGTATCACAATGACATTGATAGAGAGCCCTCTAAACCAACAGAGGACACTGAAATATGAAGAAAATGACAATACAGACTTGAGAAAATTAAAGCATAATATAAAATATTAGAGATAACAAGGAGAAGATGACAATGATAGTATTTGTGAAACTACTCTTCTCCAACTCTTCCCAGTGGGCCATTATGACTAATTTTTTTGACACTCACTTTACGCTCCCCTTCCATTATTTGCAACTAACTATGCCACCTCACATATTCAAGAATAATCTGACTAATCTAATATTACTCATACTAAGATTCTCATTAATCGGGTATTGTCAGGTGTGTAGTTTGGAACCACATTAACCTATAAGAATATACCAACCTGACGGCGACGACACTGCAATCTGAGAGCTGCAGCCTCGGAAAGCATTCTGAGTTCCACCTCTTCTTCCAGGTTCAGATTTAGCAACTCAGTCGCACTCTCATATGTCAGCATATATGTTGGCTTAATGATTGAGTTGCTTACAGAGTATTCCGCAATGCTGTGAGCAAGACACATAAGTTACACCAGCTTTTAAAAGCACTGTCAAATCAGTCTATAGTCAATATCACTCAAGAGATAATATATAAAAGTTGACAGAACTAGACAGGGCCGCTGCAACAATGTGCCATATAAACATTATTAAACCTTTATTATCAATTTGTAGCATTATATGCTGTATCAACTAAGAGGTATGACCACTCATTCATCTACAGAATTAAACACTACATGCATAGAAATCGCAGGGAAGACAAAATCAAGAATTTAGTTTACCAGCCATCAGCATGCAGGACAACAGAAACTGTAACAGCATTGCAAGTCTCTCCTTGTTTCAAACTCATCCCTTCCATAGCGAGTTTCTCAGGAAACATAGGATAGGTTGCAGTAGGCAAGAAAACTGAAGTTCCTCTTCTTAAAGCCTCCCTACATGTTGCAAGATATATCAAAATTTTGCAATAATAATAACAACATAATTTTTTTTTAATGTATGGATAGCTGAATACCTATCTACTGCACTTCCAGGCTGTACATATCGAGTTGGATCTGCAACATGTATCCAAACCTTGATCCGACCATCTTGTAATCTTGTTGCACTCAGGGCATCATCAAGCTGCAAAAGGTTTATCCAATTTGAGACTAAAGTGCCATAAAGAAAATTTAAAATTCCAAAATACTATAAATGGTACAAAAAGAAAATGCTGCAATTACCTCATCAGCCTCATCAACATCAATAGCATAGACCTTCAGGTGAGTAAGATCTTCTCTGCGATTCTGAAAAAAAAAATTTAAGTGAGCAACTATCAGTTGTGAAATGGTAAATGCATTCATGTAAGCATGCCACTGTATAATTCTGTGAACATTCCTAACTTCCCACTGATAGATCACTTAGGAATGTCAATAAAACATGAAGCATACCTTGTCCATGTCATCCGACTCTAAAAGAAGTTTTTCAGCAGAAGATATAATCTCATCTGAGTAATCAGTATGAATGTTGAGCTTCAACAAATCAAGATTGACATGGACAGGGAAGTATCCAATGTCTATAAGGAGATTTACGGCAGATGTCGCTGTTCTTGCCATTCCCATTTCCTTGAGAATCTGTAAATAAGAATTGTGTTACCATTATAAAATAACAAGCCAGGAATCTGGCAAATGAATCACCAGAAAGAAAGGACAGCTAAACAAGTTACTATTTGTGCAATTCTCTTTTGCTCATCAGTCTTGCATGCATCAATAGCATATGCTTCAAGAGAATGAATTTTTTGTAGGATCTTCTCATCCATAATCCATGAAGATTTTGGAGGTTTGGCATGCGAAGGCATTGCCTTGGCAGAATTCAGTAATCGCACAAACTCCTGAAGTTCTTCCTCAGCAGCCTCCTTCAATAGTTTTCTACGCTTGAGCTCTTCTACCTGGGCTTTTTAAACAGGTTCACATAACTATTAAATTAAAGAAGCAACAGGTAAAACTTCACCAGAAATGAAAACGAATCAAAAGGGGGCAATCCATAATATCAAGCAGACAAGCTAAACAAATAACACAACAAGTTTAAATCACGTGTTGTAAAGAAAGACAATGAAGCATAAAAATTTCTCACTTAAAAATTGGAGAACTTCCATGAAGTGAAATTGATTCTAATGATATCATTCCAACATGGCATACTATTCAAAAACCTTAAAACATTACATGATTAGAAATGTGATGTTACATACAAACAAACAATTGTGTTGGATTCTCGAGTAAGTACAGTTCAAGCAAAAGATTATAGGCCTAATGTTGTATGACAATGGTGCACAAGTAGACAAATAGTAAGAAATATAGAATATACACCTGCACAGTAGGTCGAGGTCCATAAATAGCTTGAGAGCCTTTTGTCTCCAGAACAGCGAAATAGATTTCATCTTTAGAAAGCAAGAGATGGGCGCAATAGCTCTCCAGAGACTCCATGCTGCCAAAAATCATCTGCAAAGAATAGTAGCACCAGTAAGTAAGAAGACATCATCGACATTTAAAAAAAAACATTACCTCAGCTAGTTCTTCTGGTGTCACTGCCTTATTCTTTTCAAGTAGCTCAATCCAAGCAAACTCAAGCAGTGATGGATCCTGCAACATTTAATAAGAGATCAGACAATAAAAAATAAAAGGTCAAAAGAATTTATTCTCCAAAATAGAGAAGAACCAACCAAGTTATCATGTGCTTTCTGGACGAAGCTTGAAATTTCAGTGTGGTCAAAATTTTGAATGCCTGGAACTACATATGTCACTTGCTGTGGTTTAATAGAGGAAGTGGCACCATTCTGCAACAAGAAAATCCAATACACTTTCACATTCCTGGAAAAGACAATTCTAAACAAAGACTATAAACTTGACGGACAACACCTAGCAACCTATGCAACATGCCGCATTAGTGGTTTCTACAAGAACCTGATCATGAACCATCCAATTCTTCTTTCCATCAGGTCTTTGCACAACTGCAAGCAGCACTCTATCCGAATCCTTCTTGAACTCCAACAACAATCCTTTTTCAATCGGTTGATTCAGAAGCTTATCACCCAAAAGCTCTCCACTGCTTGTCAACCTGCATATTCACTTCTTCATTACACAAAAAAAAACATTGACCACAATTAAACTTACTACTTCTAACTCAAAATGACTCATCTCCAAACACGCATTAATTCTCACCATCTTTATTACACTAATGGTAGATTCGTTTTCATAAACACAAGTATATTATAACAACTGGGATAAATGCAAAATTCACCTTCATGAATTTTTAACGTTTCCTAAATAATCACTCTAATTGCCAACCAAATACACGGGTCACACATTTAAATGAATTGAGAACCATGACCAAAATTAAGCAGATTGTCACTAATTAGAACTAGCATTTGCTTAAGTGCATTTGCATTTTGTACTCTAATTAGTCTGTACGCTATTTATTAATTCACATAATTTTGAACTGGTTCCCGTTTACTTGCATTTGCATTCTAATTAGTCTCCGCATTATTGAAGTCGTAAATTAGACTACCTTTCTTCCATAAACATTTTGAAGTAACCAACGTATTGTTTAAGATTAATCATTCCAATTCTCAATGAAATAACAATTAGAGAAAACAAAAAAACTGGCAAAAAAGATCATTCAGTTACATAAACGCTACAAATTACATTATTTTTAAGTATTTAATTCACCAATTGTCAATCTGATAAATAGTTACTCCAATCAAAAACAACGCACAACAAACGATTCGAGTACGTAAATTTTTAAAAACTTAAATATCGCAAACAATTAATTAATAAAAGGAATAAAAATACTAAAATATCGAGAAAAAGCACAAAACGACAACACTTACTTCACAGCGGAACAAACGACCTTGCGTCTACGAAAAGCCGCGAGCTCTTCCATGACACTTTCAACGAGGCTATGTACACAGCGCAAGTCATTGCGGACTGAAAGGGGCGCCGTTTTATGGACTAAACGAACTCCGAATGTTAATTTGGAGCAGTGACGTGGCAAAGTTGCAAAGTGGTTGAAACAGCGTCGGATTACAGTGGCTGGAGGTGAAACGGATGAACGGAGAATGTGACGGCCGTTAACGGATAGAACTGTCATCATGAAGAGTAGGGACGTCAGGGAAATGAGTTCATGAGGTTTTGAGAGAAGAAATGGAGTGTGGCGAGACACTTGATAATGTCATAATAGTTGAGGTAGAGTTTTACGATAATACCCTTGTTCAAAATGTTAATGACGGTGATGTGCTTTGTATGGATTTTGGGCTTATATGAAAAAATACATATTATACAAACTACGATTTTTTTGTTGGAATGATATAAATACCAATATATATTTTGTTTATTTTGTTTTTTTATATTAACAAGATTCTAATTCACAATTATATAAATTCCAGATTTCATGATCTAAAACACAAAAATGTCAGTTTTTGTTCTCTTGACGTATGAATAATAATGAACAACTATGAACACTAAACATACACATTGCAAACTCAATCGGGCATTTTCATATTTCCAAAACTTCAACAGACATTAATAGAAATGAACAAACTTAGTTGACATTCATATTATTTTAAATACAAATTTATGCATTCATATAATTTTTCCACAAATTTTTGATAGAAAGTTTAACAGATTGTCAAATTATATTTAAATAAAGTTTACAAAACTTCACAAAATCAATATGGAGAATTATTTATTCATATTAGTTCACATAAAACATATGTATAGGGATGGCAATTTCACCCGATACCCACGGGGAATCCGATCCCCGTCCCCGTTTTGACCGGGGAATACCCGGTTTGACCGGGTACGGGGACGGGGGCGGGGATGGTATTCTCTCCATCCCCGCGGGGAATCCCCGACCCCGTCCCCGTTGGGTTCCCCGACAGGGAATACCCGTCCCCGTCGGGTAATACCCGCATCCATTACTATTATTAATATATTTATTACTTATATTATGTATATATATATGTTATCATTATACTTATAATATACATAATTATTTTTTTGCTAAACATTATATTATAAATATTATACTTTAATTATATAAATATATTTAGTTTATATATAATTATTTTTAAAAAAATATTTTGAATTTTAAAACGAGTATGGAGATCCCCGCTAGGACACCCGAAACCCGACGGAGACGGAGATGGTATCCAAAATACCATCCCCGACGGAGACGGGGACGGGGATGGGGGACAGTTTTAAAATTCGAGGACGGGGACGGGGAAAGGGGTCCCCGGAGGTTCCCGTCCCCGTTGCCATCTCTACATATGTATGTAGGGACATAAGGTGGGGGCTAGTGGGGCGTGTGCCCCCACCGATTCTGATAAAATTAAAAAAATTCTTTCTACTAAGGGATTCTATCAATTCGATTATAAATAATGACCCATAAGAATCGTCAAATCGGTTAGGAGTTATAGTCATTGACTCGCCAAATTCAGTGCCCCACTATAAAATGTTCTTGAGTCCGTCCCTGTATGTATGTAACATTCATATAAATGAAAGTTCACATACGTTCATAAAAAATGTAGTTATTTTGTTTTTAAAATGTTATATCTTAAAGTTTACATAAACTGTTTGAAGATGGAATTTTATGAAACAAAAGTTCACAATAATTCACAACTTTATAATAAAAATTTAATTCAACAAAGATCTACAAAAAAATTCATTTTCATAAAACAATTATTTACAATATTAAACAGTTTTTTAAAATGAATAAATAGCTACATAACTGATAGTAAAATTAATTAACAAGAAAATAAGTGAGCAATTAGTTCACAATTATTCACAAATATATGTTAACAAAAAAATAATTGATATTGTATATAATGAACAAGTAAGTTTCTAAAGGTTCACATAAAATATTTCCTTAACTATTTAAAGTTGGTTATAATCGCAAAATCAATTCTTTAAACTGTCATTAATATAATATAAAAACTAAATACGAATAAATTTACAATTTATAAAACACATGTGCTATAATAACAAACTCAAAATTCAAAAGTATCTATGAGAATAATTACTAAGTTATTTTTAGCTTTAAAAATAAGAATAGTTACACCTTTAACCTTTAAATTAGAATTCATCCAACAAATTAATTATGTTTGTACTTATTCAATTTTATTCACCTTCTTTTCAGAAATACCAACCCTCTTAAAAAATTAGGACATGTAATTATCTTTATAAGGTAATTGTGAAAATAAATAAATGAATATTAGAATTTGTTGGACTAAGATTAGCTCTAAAAGGAGGTTGAATAGAGCTAATAGGACTTTTATCCTTTTTTGCAGAATATTTAGAGCTGTCAAAAATTGACACGACACGATTACACGACACGACACGACACGCTCTTAGGAGGGTTTGGGTTCAGTATAAACGGGTTCGTGTCATAAACGTGTCGACCCATTTATGACACGCCAAAATAAGGCGGGTTCGTGTCATAAACGTGTCGAAACGTTTATGACACGACTAACCCCTTTAACATATAAGGGATAAGAGTGTCGTGTATTGACACGACACGCAAAAAACCCATTTATAACCCATTTAAATATTATTCAAAATAAATCCTAATTTTCTTCCCCACACATACAGTCCACTCCACTCCACTATCTCCATACAACATAAATTAATACCTAATTCTACTAAACACCCAACAACAGCCTCCCCATCCCCACCTCCAAAAAAACCCTAATTCTTCGACAACCCCATCCTCCACAGCCTCCACACAACTTCCAACAGCAGCCTCCCCATCCCCACAGCAAGCCGCAGCCATTCGTCACTTCCAACAGTAGCCTCCCCATCCCCAACAGCAACCTTCTTTTCCACAGCAAGCCGCAGCACTGCCCCCGACTAGCAGCATCCCACATTCTTCGGAGAAACAGTGGTAATAATCAAAACCTCTAATTTTTTGCCTTTTCAATTTTGAATGTGTAAATATTAGTATGTTTCTAAATTAATGGGTTAGTATGTACTGACGGTAGTGCTAGCGGAAGAAGGAGAGACGCAGGAGGTATATAAGATGAAGTTGAAAGCTTTGATGGGTTTGTGATAACTGGAAGTTGTAATGATGCTGATAGCAATGATGTTTGGATCATTAGGTTGCTGAATTTGTTGACGTGAATAGTTTCTGAAGTAAATATGAGTTCTGATCTTTCCACTCTGTTTGTTATGTTTAGAATTGTTTGTTTTAATATTGTTTGTAATATGAATATTTGGAGCTTTTTAATAAAAAATTTATTTGAATTTTTCTCAATTCGTGTCGTGTCGGGTCCTGACGTGTCGTGTCGGATCGCGACGTGTCGTGTTATGTCGAGTCGTGTCGTAACAAATCGTCTCGTGTCGGGTCGTGCCGTGTCGTGCCGTGTCGTGTCAGGTCAATCGAATTTAATCGTGTCGTGTCGTGTCAACCCGTTTATTAGCGTGTCGTGTTCGTGTTTGAATTCTTGACCCGTTTATTAATCATGTTGTGTTCGTGTCAAGCATAAACGGGTCAACAGAGTATGCTGACACGACACGAACACGACCCACCAACCCGTTTTGACAGCTCTAATGTTTATATTAAACAACCTAAGGGATTTATCGATCATAAATATCCTAATAAGGTATACAAGATTAAGAGGTCCATTTATGGACTTAAGCAGGCATCCCAGAGTTGAAATCTTTATTTTGATGAATCTATTAAAAAGTATGGATTCACCAAGATGAGCCTTGTCTATATCAGAAGTTCAGTAGGGGCGTAGTAATGTTCCTTGTGTTATATGTCAATGACATCCTGATCATTAAAAATAATATTTTAGCACTGCAACAAGTTAACCAATGGTTGAATACGTGTTTCTCAATGAAAGACTTAGAGGAAGTCGAGGTTATACTTGGTATAAGGATCTATAGAGATAGATCACAACGTCTCTTGGGACTAAGTCAAGAAAAGTTCTTAGATAAGATAATGAGGCGGTTCAGTATGAAACAATCCAAGAAGGGATTATTGCCCTTACAACAAGGGATAGTTCTCTCTAAGAAGGACTGCCCATTCTCTAGAGAAGAGAGAGAATGTATGAATAGAGTCTCATATGCTTCAACTATAGGATCTATTATGTACACTATGTTATGTACTAGGCTGGATGTTGTTCATACACTGAGTATAACCAGTAGGTTCCAATAGGATCTCGGAGAGATCCACTGACCTGCGGTTAATGTAACATTCTAGATATTTTTCGTCATTAAATGAAGATAAATGAATGTTTAAATATCAATATATAAAGGTATATGAAAGGTCGATATAAGGATGACACGAAATGATCGAAGAAAATCAGAGAAATCTGAAATTGTGAAGTATGTGCAGTGGAAAGGGAAGTACGCGTGGTCGTTACCACCACGCGTAGTTCACATTCCACCACGCGTGGATCCCGATTAGGCTGAAAAAAATATAAGTTTCAATCGATAAGTGGCAAGAACACATTTTACATTCCCAAATCAAAATCCTTGCAAAGAAAACACCAGAGAAGGCTGAGGGAAGCAGAGATTTTATCAAAGGAAGTGATTTGAAGCTTGGTTTTTGCATAAATTGATAAGGTAAGATGGTAGCAAAAGTGGTATGGTTTACTTTAGGTTGATGTAAGATTTATGGATTGAGTTTGCTGAATTAGATTGATGCTATAACTGCTGGAAATGATGAAATTAAGTTTGATAAACTTGGATTGAATGTATATATGTCTTAAGAATGATTAGAAGAAGAAAAAGGTTTAGGAAATGAAGAAGATATAAAGTTGACTTAAGGTTTACAAAGGGTTTTGCTGGAATTCATGATTTAGGATTAGAAAATATGTGTTAATGATTCTAAAGCTAGAATCAATATGTGAATCGTCGATTAATATGTTGTATATGGTTATTTTCGTGCAGTAGGATCTGTACGACTGTGGGAGCACGTTGATTCGGAGTTTAGTTTATTGTTTTTGTTTGTTTTCGAGTTAAGTGTTCTTACACTTACTAAATTGACTCTTAATTAATCTAGAATTACGTTAATTAGGCAAAGGAAGGTTAGTTGGCCTATAATGAAATGTTGAGTTGCTAGATGACTTATAGTGAATATGAGATGTTTGGTTTATGAGTGGTATGTTAATGAAAATGGATTGATTACCTGTGTGGTATACTTGATTTGATATTGATCTAATACCTGTGTGGTATTATTTAATTTGCTTTGTGTGAGTCAAGATGAATATTGTGTTGTGTGCTCTGTTGTGTGTTATGATATATGATGTACTATGCGTGGAATGGATGTCATTCCAATGCTATGTGCTGATATGAATTTCATTCATACATATATATTCATATATGACATAAACATCTGTGTGACACGAGCCTGTGTGGCAAATATGATTCCTTTGTGGATAAAGGATTACTGTGTGTTATCCTGGACTTGCTGTGTGCTATTGTCTGTATTTACGAGCTTTGCTTAGAGCTATGTGCTCAGGCTATATGTTATACCTCTACTGTGTGCGACAGAGGAATTCCACTGCTGTGTGCTTTGGTGGACAAAACCCGGGGCATTCTGTGTGAAATTACATTAGCATTTCATTTCATACATTACATTCATATATGTATGATTGAGGATTGATATAATTGAACCTGTGCGGTTTGTATTTGCTATGTGGAATATTGAATGAAAGTTGTTGAGATCTGTGTGATCTGATTTATTTATTCCTGTGTGGATTATTGTATGTGAGATAAAGACTATAGAATGTTGTGTGCTGTTTTGATATCTGCGTGAAATTATTTGTCTGGCATACGGGGATGCCTAGGGACAAGATAGATAGACACGCCCTCGTGCTGATTTATGTTTTCCCCTGCACATCATTTAAGTTAAAAGCTAAGAATCCTTACTTAGTATTGTTTATACTCACCCCGTGTATTGTTTTAAATGATTGTGCAGATCGTAGGTAGCTGCTGTTGACTGGACAATAGCAGAGTGATAAGAGTTTCCAGAGCTTACGTCAGAGGTCGAGCTCCAGAGTTCATTTTTTATATTTTGCATTGTACATATTGTACATTTCTGTATATACACGCTACTTCTAGTTTGAAATGTTTTCAAACTTATTTTGCTTCCGCTGGTATTATGTTTTCAAATTTAAATGTTTGGGCTGGAATTTTGTAATATAGCGTGTGTGTATATATATATATATATATATATATATATATATATATATATATATATATATATATATATTTTATAT
>CANYCX011283894.1:0-13034 GCA_948193385.1 Breynia disticha f. nivosa
TGACGAATACTGATTGTCTCATGGCACAAGTGCTCAGAGCACGTTACTTCAAAGATACAAATTTCTTAGATGCTAGGGAGCCCTCGAACACCAGTTTCATGTGGCAAAGCATGTGGAAGGCTAAGGAAGTGATACTGCTGGGGTGCCGCAGATTGATTGGTAACGGGAAGGATACCCCGGTTTGGAATTCTCCGTGGTTATTGGATGATGGGAGTCCCTATATTGAGACTGCGTGCCGTCCAGAATATAGGAACTGGAAGGTGGCTGACCTCATTATCCCTGGAGGTAGATGCTGGAATGTTAATCTCGTTAACTCAGTCTTTAATAATCGGGATCGTGACTTGATTCTAGCCATCCCACTCGGTCGTTTCGAATCATGTGATAAGTGGTACTGGAAGGGAGAAAAACATGGTGTGTATTCAGTGAGAAGTGGATACAATTTGATACGCGCTTTTCGACAACCAGGGACTCTGCCAGTTCACGTACAGGCTTGGAAACGAGTTTGGTCTGTCTGCGCCCCTCCCAAGATGGTTCAATTTATTTGGCGTGCTATTTCTGGGTGCCTCCCTACCCGGACGAACTTGTGTAATAGAAGGGTGCAGTTGAATTCAGTTGTGTGTCCGGCTTGTGGGAGGGACGTTGAGTCGACCTTCCATGTTCTTGTGGAATGTAGTTTTGCTCAGAGTGTGTGGCGGGTTGCAGGCTTATGGAGGGTCATTCAAACGGACGGCAACCTGCTTAGTTGGTTAATGGAGATGTTTGACAGCATTGTTCGGGGCCGCTGGGCGTGTGTCCTCGCCATTTGCTGGTCGTTATGGAATCATAGAAACGACGTCGTTTGGAACAACAAGTCCTCCCCGGCTAGAATTGTCTTCGAAAGGGCGCGTGGAATCCTACAGGCGTGGAATGAGGCCAGAAGAACAGAGATTGACGCTGTCACCTGCACTGAGAAGGCTAAGATTTCTTCCCTATGGCGCAAACCTGAAGTGGGTTGGCTCAAGATTAATGTTGACGCTGCCTGCGTTCGTGATTGGGGTACCTTTTGCATGGTTAGGAGAAATGAGTTTGGCAAGTTTACTGGGGGCATGTGCATGAGGGTCAAGGAATGTAGAGATCCACTTTTGCTGGAGGCCCTTGCCATTAAAGAGGCCCTGGGTTGGATTAAAGACAGAAAGTTGGAACATGTGGTGGTGGAGTCGGATTGTGCGGTGGCAGTCTCGGCTATTAGGGAGGGCGCTCATTATGAGTCCTATTTTGGTATCATTGTTACTAGCTGTATTGACATTATGGCAACTCTCTCCAATGTAAGAGTTGTATTCATAGGTAGGTCGGCTAACAAGGTGGCACATTGTCAAGCGCGTGCTGCGTGTTCTTTTCCCGATCAAGCTGTTTGGGGTCTCACCCCCCCCCCCCCTCCCTCATTGTACTGTTGATGCACTTGCATCTGATTTGAGTTAATGAAGATGGTTTGAGTTCAAAAAAAAAAACAATGGCTAAATGTCCCTTTTGATCTTTTTTACTCTCCCAAACAAGGTAGTTTACCTTTTCATTACTTTCCCTTCATTCTCCTCCTCTACACTCCATCCAAACACGCTGTTAGAGAACGTGGTCGTATTCGATCTTGTGAATAGTTAATTGGTTATTAGCAATGTTATAAAAATCAGACCTAATCGACCGGTCGGACCTGTGAATAGGTGAAACGGAGAACCGGTCACTGGTCCGGTCTCGATTCACCACTCAAACTGGTCTGCAAGTGAACCGATATTAAACCAATGAAAACCAACGAACTGACCGGTTCAACCGGTGAACCGGATCGGTTTTTAAATATTAAAAAATATTATATAATTTAAAAATTATATAATTTTGTATATTTATATATACTTACTTATTTATTTATTTATATTATTTTTAAATTACCGATTTGATTAGTAAGTCATCGGTTCGACCAATGAACCAACAACCCAACCCCTTTCTGGTTCAATCACCGATACGGTACGGATTATTAGGTTTTTAATTCCGTTTAGTCCAAATCTCATATAGTCCCTAAAATTTAAATAATTATAGATTATATTCTTATGTTGAAGTTTGGCTCCTATGTAGTCAGTTAACGATGAGTGCTAGATATGCACGTACCCTGTTAAAATAGACAGATATAAGAGGAAATTTGGAAGAGAAGGGCCATTTTTGAGCTGCGAGAGTTGAAGGGATAATAGTTGGAAATTAGAGGGAATGCGAGATGAAAAAAGAAGGTTAATGGAGAGGCGAATGCAGAGACCACTCCCATCTCCTTTCTGACTCCACCAGCTCAACTCAAACAAAAACACATTGTCTATACTATACATTCGTGAACCACATTCTCATTCTACAATTGTCATTTGAGAACAAAATGGCAGAAACGGCGGCGCAGGAGCAAGATCCAGACTTGGTAAAATGGGGCCTACAATTCTTCCAAAGCGATCCCTATTCCCACTCTAATTCTTCTTACTCCTTCAATCCTCTGGACGGTGTCCTTGGCTTTTATAATCAACATTCTTCCGATAATCATGATGATACTGACGCCGTCTTCACTCCAAGCGCTCTCCAACTCTGCCTCTCTAATCTCGCTGTTTCCGAACCGCCCGCCTTCGACAATGCTGATGACGACGTCATTGCTGGATTTTGTAGTTCTGGTAATTTGTTTGAAATGCAAATGAATTATTGTTATTTTGGGGTGTTTGTGTAATTTCGTGGCGGAATGTGATATGAGTTGTTGATTTATGTGGCTTAATAGTTACTCCATGTTTTAAGTTTATTTGGGCTGAAAATTTACAGTTGGTGTGGTTTAATTGAAAAAAAATATATCATTTTTGGGTTTTGTATAGTTATTTCAAGTTTTGGGGTGCTTTGTGTAGTTTGGATTTTGCTTGAATGTGATATAATTTCTTGATTAATGTGGCTGAATAGTTATGTATGGAAGTTTTTATTAAAATTTACACATCTGGTAGATTAGATTAATTGGAATAGAAAGAGGAGTTTTTGTTCTGACTTTTGTGTAATCTAATTTATTTTATGGTGTTTTGTGTAATATTAAAAAGTTGAATTGGTTTCTGAAATTTTGTTGTTTAGATTGGTTATTTGGGAACTTTGTTGTTAAGTGTTCGACCTTTAATGGAATATTGGGGTTTTGTGTAATTTTATTGATTTTTAAGGTGTTTTGTGTACTTTGAGTTTTATTTATTTGGTGATTGAATGTGCCATAAGTTGTCAATTCATGCAGCCTAATAGTTCAAAGTGGTTTTTTTTTTTTCATTAATGTCTTTAAGTTCTTAAGTTCAATTGTTTAAAAATTTGTTGCCGGATTAGATATCATATTCATTTTTGTGTTGATAGATTTTCACGTGTACCAAAGGTTCACGCAAGCTTTTTAGTTCTATTTTTCTTTAAAAATAAGTTGGAAAAAGAAATTTCTAACTTGCTGGAAAAGAAACCATGTGCCAAACAAACATAGAATTTGGCTTTGCAGTGCTTGTTATATTTAGGTGTTTTGGCTTTTGACAAACATTGTTAGTTGTGTTGTTTTGTAGGACAGGAAGATGGTCAAGACGAGGGAGATACTGATGAGATTCGAGTGAGTAGTTCTTGTTCAAGCCCGCAAGAAGAGGATTCTTCATACCACGTAGAGGATTGGTCGATGTATTCACTTGAGATGATGGATGAGAATGCTATTGAGATGGGAAAATGGTTGGATGAGATGGTCCCTATCCCTGTAAGTGTTCACATCATGCTACTCCTCTCTTATTTGCCTTGTCTTACCATAATGTTCAGTTCTTTTGCTTCTAGATATATTTTTTATGTGTGATTTTACTTGAATTTTTCTCTTCATATCGGATCATTTGAATTTGACTGAATTGAAGTTCCTGAGTTTAAGAGTTTTTCTTGTAGTTTCTTGGATATGCAACACTTATATATTACGTTATCCTGTGAGTTTCTTCAAGGTAGATATATTCCCAAAATGTTTTCTGAAATTCTACTTTTTTTTGTGATCTATAACCTAGATCATATATGGGATTGGGAATTACCCTGCATAGCCATACGCCTTATGGATTAAGTATTTGAATTTGAAATAACCAATAGTTGCAAATACATCATATCATCCCTTAGGTTGGCGAATTTCTGTTCTTTAGTTTGTTTGGCTTTTTGACTATTTTTTGTTGTTTATTGTTGGCTATGAACATGCAGCATGTTCCTAGAATCAATGGTGAAATACCCTCAATTGATGAAGCAACAGTAGATCATCAAAGGCTTCTAGATAGGTACTGTTTTCCTTAATCTAATAAACTGGATGAATTTGTTGCTTATTTTTATGTTTCTTGTTCTTTTTTTACAAAGCCGCAACGGATTTTATTTATTTTTGCTTGATTTTCCCCAATATTTTTGTTTTAAATTTGAGATTTTTCAATCTGGTATCTCTTGCCTTCACAAACAATATTTGCGGCTCATTTTCAGCGGCTTAGTTGTCTTTTCTAAGAGTTCTTTCTTATGTAGGTTGCAAGTATATGATTTAGTAGAGCGCCAAGTTCAAGGCGATGGGAATTGTCAGGTTAACTACTTTCAGTTCAAGGCATAATTTTCAGCATTTATAATTTGACTTCCATTCATTATCGTCGTTTCTTGTGTTGCTATATTCTCAAAATGAACCCCATTAAGAAGTTAGTGTTTTCTTTTATTTTTACTGTTTAAAATTGTTGAGTTAATCATCATGTTATCCATGTATTTGTAAAAATTCTGTGCTTTGCCTCTATATTGAAATCATGACTTTTCGCTTTTCTTCTTGACAGAAGAGAATTTTAATTTCATCAATGTTTCTTCATCATTTCTGTTTGTTTGACATATATGGTGCAGTAAAGATTAACTGCCCTAGTATAAATTTTCTATGCACTCGTAGTTTCTTCTTCAATTATTCATAAAAAAAAAGTGATATTCTGATTTTGTGAAATTTCTGGTTCATTTATCTTTAGTGGTATTCACTATAGCTTTGACAAAGGTCTCCTTATTTAACATTCCCTCCAGTTTCGAGCACTCTCAGATCAGTTTTATCAAACCCCTGAGCATCATGAATTTGTGAGACAACAGGTTGTACATCAGGTCTGCCATTCTGATTTACCAGAGAATTATATGCTAAGATCCAGTGAATTCACTGTAATTATTCTGAAGTATATAAAAGTCTAATGTTACTTATGTTCCATTCTGATGGACTATCAGCTAAAGTCATTTCCCGGAAAATATGAAGGATATGTTCCAATGGCATATGCTGACTACTTGGAGAAGATGTCCAAGTATATCTCTTCTTTTTATTTACTTGATCATTATTTTATGAGATTAAACTTGACATTGCTTTTTTTCTTTTTTCACAATTTCAATGAAAATAGAAGTGCTGCGTGGGGAGACCACGTCACTTTACAGGCTGCTGCAGATTCGGTATGCTTTCTCGGCTCCTTGTAAATTGTTTTGGGGTCCATTTTCTTATGCAGCAATTGTAAGAATTGTGGTCATTCTTTACTTACTATCCAGTAAGCTTCTGCTGCAATGTATATGAGTTGCTGTTGCTAAATGATCAAATTATACAATTTATAGAAATTCCATTATCTTCTGGCATTCTCAGACAATTAAGAGACTAATAGGCTTAAGAATGCTAGTAAAGGGAACCACTTGAAATGTAGTAGGTCTTCGATGTTTATGAGTGGTTAGAATTATAAATCCTCGTTATGTGTTGAACTTCTCAATGTCATAGTTCTTGGTTCCCTGCGTGTCTTTTCTCCTATCTAATTGTCGTTAAATTACTGCAGTATGGTGTTAAAATAATCGTCATTACATCTTTCAAGGATACTTGCTACATTGAGATACTTCCAAGTGTTCAAAGATCAACAAGAGGTACAATATGTTAAGCTATTACTTGTATTTTGTAAATAATATTTTTCATTTTGAGAGAATTTTAATGGTCAAGTTTCTTTGTTTGGCTTTTTCCTCCTTTTTTCTGAAACTATTACTGTGGTATTAGATTTCCATAATTTTTACTGGAAATATATTTTGAAACGGAGAGTACTTGATTTGCTGTATTTTATGCTTAATATTTTGAACCCAAAATACATATTGAGAGCAGATTATTTATTTTCTGTCTATTGTCATGGTACTAAATCATGATAAAATTTGGAGTTGCACTATTAGGAAATGCCAACAACCTAATGAGCATGACATGATTGATACTGTCAACTAAGCTATTTGAGCTTAATTATTATTTATGGCACATCTGTCATTTTTTGCAGTTGTGGCTCGAACTTTCCAAAATAACAGATAATGGCGTCACCTCTTTACTGATTTGTTGCAATTGCGGTACACATTAAAGTTTTTGTTAAGAAAACCCAATCAAATGATGTAGCAATAGCACTAATATCACGATGTCTCGTATAATAACAGTACTAAAATTGTTGTCTAATTGCTCAGCGTTAAATAATGCTTCATGAGTCTATTAATAAGGCATAATGAAGGAATCAGCAGATTATGCCACTTTTTTTTAGCAATTTCGTGTATCATATGTCATCTTTATTGTGTCTCATCTTCATGTGATGTACTTCTCTTGCTGAAAATCCTAACAAGTACCATAATTGCAACAGGAGGCAGTGTCATTTTCTACTATACTTTAAGGTCGAGGCACAATTTTAAAAGAAGATGAGTTCATGCTAAAAAATTTTATTAAGGCTGCTGTTTCTGTTATGAAAAACACTGTGGTTATTGTTCTGTTTGAAAAATGATCAGTTAGCTGAAAGCTTAAATAACTTTATGATAAATAGGCTATTACTGTTTTCATTACTTTTGGGATTACTTGAATTTACTATGGATGAGACCAAATGCATCTGAAAAGATTTTTTTTGAACATGTGAAGAATACAAAAGAATCAGGTCTTAATTACCAACATCCATAAATATATCTAATGCCAACCCATATGCAAGAACAATGAGAATGTTATCACATTTTGTCTATGCAGTCATTCTTCTAAGCTTCTGGGCAGAAGTACACTACAACTCAATATTTCCGCGGGGAGGTACGTTGTCTCTTTCAGCATAAAAGTTTTCCGTTTCCATGTTTAGTTTAAGGCAGCAAAACAATAATGATTTTCTTTGGGTTTTCAGCATTTATTGAATTTTCTTTGGGTTTTCAAATAAATAGCTAGCTACTGCTTTTGCATTCCAGTAGGATTTAGGAACAAGAAAAAAAGTGATGTCTCAAGTCTAGTTCTGTTTGTCAACTGAAGTCTTTGAATGTTGTGAAACATGGTTTGTTTTCGAAAGGTGGAAGGATAGGATGAAGGAACAAAAGATTAGGTGTAGATGTTGAGAGGAGGTAGAAAATTTATGGTTGTTTAGTTGAACGGGTATTACAGGGTGAAGGCTGGATATGACCAATAAACTTGAATTTTCTTGGGGTCATTTTGCTGTGACTTGTAATATATATTGTGTTGAGTCGAGATGTGCCTGCATTTTCAGATCAAGAAGAAGAAATGGTGGGGGATAAATGATGCAGCTTAGAGCTCATTCTATCAAGTTGGACTTGCATTTTTCTCCATGAAGCTTCTTCATTCATTCATTCATCGATACGTAGGGAGTAATGTGATTCTGCTGCCAATCCATTTTGTGTTTGATTTGTTTCTCAAACTGATGTTTTGTCATCAAAGTATATATTTGTCAATTGAAGTGTGTCTGTCATCCAATGACGTGCTCATGAAAGTATCGCCTGGAAGTTTCATGAGTTACGGAAATGTAGTATTAACGAACCACGTTGAGAGATGCCAATCGGTTTAGTTTTTAAATTGGCCAAACCATAACCGAACCCTTTAAATCAATTTTTTAAATTTCATATCTATATCCTTCTATTTAACATTTGTTCGATTAGAATTGATTCGGTTCGATCGATTTTTTCAATTCGGTCAATTTTTTGTTTACCCCTAAACTACACATATTGAGCCCTCCGACAGTGCGGTTTCGATTGGAATGAATTGGCTGAAAAATGACCTATTATTAGTCGACTAACAATTAGACTAATCGACTAAGAATAAAATGGTCCCAACCAAACCATACATACACTCAAGCCTAGTCGACTAACAAAGAATTTGATGGCATATGACACTCGACCAAACACTTCACTCATTCTCTTCTTCACAAACCCTCTCAACCTACTCGGCCACGACACCAAATTGACCAAAATCTTCAATCTTTCACAAAATTGACAAATAAAACCCATCATTCTAAACTTCCATTAACTTCAAAAACCTAACTTACCAAACGTTGCAAAATCTTTACATAATTTCAGACATTGCTAGAACTAAAAGCAGCAAGCACAAAGAGAGAGTGAGAGACCGCCTCTCAACCTCAACCTCTTAAGAACCTTGACAAGAACAACCTAGGGTGAGAGGTTCTTCGCACTACTCCTACCAATATTTCACTCAATGAATCGGAAAGAACAACAGTAACTAAAGCAGGAAAATATGACATTAGACGTCATCCTGCGCTCTGTTCACTGCTAAAACTTGACCATGTCCCGCCGGCTTCATTTTGATGGGGCACGATGAATTCCGGCACCTCCTCTATGTCTTCCGCTGGCTATACAACATATATAGTCGGGATCAAAGTGAAAGTAAATGTCGGTGAATAGAGAAAATATAAGGGGAAGGGATGCAGATACCTGCCACAATTGTAGCAGATGCCAGAGCAGAAAATCAATGATCATAACCAGGCAGAAGAGCTTGCCCGCCCAAGAACCACACGAAAGGTACCTAATAAGCAAGTAAAATTGTGAGTTACACACGACACATTTCCCACCACTAAGAACTACGGCTTTTGCTTATTACACATGCGTGAAATATTCTAACTGTTGAAGAGGAAATGATACAGTTGCAAAACAATTTTGACAGTTTCTAATTGTAATTTTCCTCTACTCAACTAGAAAAGGACTTTTTTTCGATCATACTCAAGAAGCCAAGCAATGAAGAAGAAAAAAACGCGGTAAACTGAGAAGCAATTTTGAAAGTTTAATGTATGGCTCGAATGATTTTTACGCCATATATTGAACAGTCAAAATTATACCACGGTTATATGTTTAGATGAGATTTCAATTGCATACCTTGAAAGTCGCTCCAACAAATTTAGATTAGAGCATTTAAGAGCACGGTCATACACTATGTCTGTCCTTTTTGCAACGTCATGCCAATCATACAGTTTCTTCATCTATCATAACCCCAAAAGAACGTAATTAAAAAAATGGAGGAATCAAAAAACATTTCTTAGTATCTCAAGTATGACCCACTAGTCACAAAAATTTTGGAACATATAAGTTATACAAAGCTAATTACTCACACGGTTGTGCATGTCTAGAGGGTCAATTTCTGGTAGGATAGAGATGGCCTTTTTAATTGCTCGCACCATGTCAACAGGATCAGGTTCTGCAAGTACAATCATGTCCGGTGGTAAAACCTGTGTCAATGGAGAAAGAATAGTTTGCTAAGCATTCTAGTCATTTGACAAGCACAGTATCATATAAACTAAGTTAAAAAGAAATATATTATGGCACGTGCCTCTGGAACACCTCCAACACGTGTGCTAACAGTCAACAATCCGCAACTCGCAGCCTCCAATATAGCAATGCAGAATGCTTCAGTTAGAGAACTGCCAAAAAGGAAATCATATAAGCAAACAAATCCAGCAGCACAACAAAACATAATAAACCCGGACAAGAAGAAAACTGGTAAGAGTAAAATTATTCTATACTCTTAATATAAGGTCCATTAAACATTAGCAAATTAGGAGACAGAGAAGTGAAGACCAAAACCATCATTGATTCTTCACGCATTCCAGAACTCTAATTTGCTCTCGATGTACTTTGAGTTACAATCTAAGAGATTACTATTGAAATAGGCAACTCAACAAATTGGTTAAAAGTGTTGCAGAAAATCATTGCAAAGTGGTTGCATGTAACTGATGCTTGAAACCAAGATATCAGCAGATAATGCGAATCCCTAACATCCATAAAATTGGCAACTACAACTCTTGTTCTTTGCAAATGATCTTAACAAATAGAGGTCTACTTTTCTGAAAGACGTTCTTCTTGTCCATCATACTTTAGAAAAAGGCTGACTAGAACTAAATGATTCAGAATAGGAACATAGGATCTTCAATAAGGATAATTGGACAATACAATTGGCATATGAACAATTAGGAGCAAACAGGTTATCAACCAGCCCATGAAAATTTTTTTTACCGATGTGACAATTATTAACGATCTAATAAGGATGGAAATGTTTAAGCAAATGAGGAACAAAATGAATATATAATTATGGCGTGCACTTGCATCCTAACATCCAACACCTAGTTTCATCAAAATACCACCACAGATCTCATTTGTGCTCAATCAGGAAGAAAACAAACTGATTTTCACTTCAAACAGAAAATTTTCCAATCGCAAAGTCAACTAGCTTTGATTGATCAGGACAAAACCTAACAGATTTTCACTTCAAAACAACATTATAATCATAAAATCAACTAATAAAAAAATAAAAACTATACCTGTTTAAAAATATGTGGCCAGATACCAAGACAGACCGTACACGAGCATGCGCCACAGCACCCAACATTTCCACTCGATCTTGTAAAGAATGCTTTTCCCTCATCTCTTCCAGACGAACACGTTTAGGTCCATCTCCACCAACAATGAATCGAACCTTCATACATATTTCCAAATAAGATAATTGCAAACCAAATACAAGAATCACAGAGTAGCAGCTTCACCTTTCACTGCCATTAAGACAATCCTTATATCAAAAACTATTCTATCAATAATACAAATTTGAAATAACAAAAAGGGAGTTAAAAATGTGGGAGCAGCAAATGTGACATTTAAACATTAAGAAAGTAGTCAGAGAGCAAGTCATAAGCAGATGATCTTACAAGGTCAAAACTTACATTTGGATATAAACGGCAAACTTCTGGAATAACTTCAACAAGCAAATCTGCTCCTTTCCGATAAACCAATCGACTTATCACAACAATAATAATTTCATCATCACCTGGTCGTTCTGATGCAGGCTTGAACATTGCAGAGTCCACCGCATTGGGTATTACAAAGACTTTATCTGGTGGTAGACCTGACCGCAATACCGTATTTTCCTTACTCGTATGAGAAACACAAATGGCCTGGCTTACATCAGCTAAAGTAAACTGCAATACCTTGTTCATATGAATACTTCCAACATCAGCAAATCCATAAAGTGAATGGTCAGTAAACACAACTTTATAACCCATTGTGCGGGCATGCATCAGAGCTTCGTGGCAAAGTGTGGAGAAGGCTTGATGGCCATGAATTATTGATATGTTCTCTCGAATTAGAATGGTTCGTATAATTGGAAGTGTCCCAAAAAATGTTGGTAAAGTATTTTGCATAAGGAAAGGTCTCCACGGTATGTAGTAAACTTTTAGGCCGGCGGTCATGTATCTAACACCAGACCGATTTCCGTATGCATGAGTCATAACTACCACCTTTAAAACAAGAAA
The DNA here is from genome assembly GCA_948193385.1 of Breynia disticha f. nivosa. NCBI lineage: Eukaryota > Viridiplantae > Streptophyta > Magnoliopsida > Malpighiales > Phyllanthaceae > Breynia > Breynia disticha. The sequence continues at coordinate 11,577 of CANYCX011283894.1, forward strand.
ATGAGAACAACATTACCAATTTGAACACACAAGTGAACCTAAAAAATGCTATGAGATCATATAGAAAAATATTTGACTGACCTTGTGACCAAGCTTGAGAAGGCATTGTGATAAGTAATATATGTGATTTTCCACACCACCGAAGTTGGGGTAGAAAAAATCTGAAACCATCAAAATTTTATGCTTCTGGTTGGGCAATAAATCCGGATGTTTTTTCATCTGCACTGCACCAAACACATTCAATTGATGATGATGTTACAATAAATAGACGTATCAAAGAAAAGGAGGCCTACCTTGTTGAAATCTGTTCTCTATTTCTGATTCTTCTTCTTCTTCTTCTATACTAGTGAAATTGGTCATGCATTGCGCGCCTTCACTGCGGGCACAAAAGTTGGGTTAGTCGACAGTACTTGAAATTTATATAGTTTGATGGAAATTAAATGGCTAAAACTAAATAAATTCCATACAGATTCCACTTCATTTCACACTCAAACCCACTCACATCAATTCTTCTCAAACACAAACACACCATTCTATGATTTAACCATTTCCAGATCCACACACAAATCCCATCCATCTCAATCTACAAATGGGACGCATAATGTAAACCTGTCCGCATCTAAACAAAACCCAAATAATACAATGCACCACATGAGAAAACGCCAATATCCTCAAATTTCTATCCCCTAGTGTTTGTAGCTTCATAATCAACACAAGCGTCTCACTTATATATCAACCATCTATCATTCAAACATCTTCACATCAAATTCACAGTTTCCATATCCTAACAAATCCAAATAGTAACCTTCACTTCACAAATTTGCTTTCTGTAATATCAACAATCTATCATTTAAACAAATTGGCATAACTTTCACTTCACAATCTTCAAATCGTTAAATTAAAAAAGAAAAAAAAAATTTCAGCCTTCAATTTTATAATGATTAAATTTCTAACATAAGAAAACACATTTAAACAACTTGACAAGCTTCAAATTCGAAATAGCTCAAATTTTTCGTATCAAACATGTAAGAATCAAACAGTTGATGATAAAATTGACGATCTTGAGGAAAAATAAAAAATAATGATGAATTCCCCAGAAAATACCTTGGAATGAAGCACCAAAATATCCGGAGGTTGAAGGTGAAGCTGTGAAGATGAATGCAGTGAGCCAGTGACGAATGTTTGGATTGGAGAGACGTAAATTTTAGATGGGGTTAGAGTTAATTGCATCTATACTACCTCAACTTTAATACTTGTAGCACAAAATTTCTAAAAATTACTTTTGTTGCATTATAGTTCTTTAACTTTGTTATTTGTATCACTAAACTCTTTAAGTTAATTTTGTTTCACTATAACTCTCCAACTATTTAAATTCTTTCAATTAAAGTCCCACACTAATAGATCCAACATTTCATAAAATCTAAATTATAATTTAAAATATTAAACATTTAATTACTT
>CANYCX011284748.1:0-10250 GCA_948193385.1 Breynia disticha f. nivosa
CAATCCAAGGTAATCACAAGAAATACATTTGTATACACGAGAAAATACGAAAATAGACGAACTGTTTTACCTTGGTCAAGAAAAATGACACAGGAAACCAACAATCGTTTCCATAATCAAAAGACACTCTTGGCATTACACTAAAGAAAGGAGTCAAACAAGAGCAACCTCAAGAATTTCATCTCAATATTCTCATTTACTCAATCATTTCCACTTTCTCTTTCATCGTAAACTCTCTCTCAATACGATAATAATGTCGTCAGTATAAACATCTGACTTCAAATTTCACTTATCTCATACTTTTCATTCTCATATCGTGCTCCTTTGAACACCATTTTTATCATAATCTCTTGCGACTATAGCGCAATATCATGATTCTCCTAATATCTTGCGAAAATATCGCATATCGATCTACTATAGATCTTTTCTTTCTGAAACAAGAGCTTCATAGGGTTTTTATTCTTCTCTCTTATTACATTATGTCTTGTTTTTATTTTGCTTTTGCTTGTTGGTAGATTTAGCCATGTTAGGACAGAATTTTTGTTGGGTTATCTTAGTTGTAAATAGAGGCTTTTGTATGGTTGTTTGCTAGATGATTGAGGGATTTGTTCTTAATGGTTTTTAGTTGAATGAAGAATGAATGTCTATTTAAATTCTTGTGATGAATGGATGATTGTTTGTGCAAGTATGATTAATTATTACTAGTGACCTTATTCTTGAGTTGCAAAAGCTTAGGTTTAAGGAGGGCTAAATCGTTGGATTGAACCAATGTCAAAAAATCACTAGAGTGATAGCTAGGATTAGATATTCATTATTTTTAACCAACCGATTGCATTTTATGAATGATTGATTGTGTTTGCATATTGATTGTTCATTACTAATAATCTAAGCCTAGACTTACGAAAGCCTAGGGCTGGGAAGGATAATTTAAATAGAATTAGGATAAAATTGGATAGAAATATGCCTCTTGATCCTAATGTGTTCGATGAAATGCCTAAGTTATTATTGCCTTGCTTAGTTTAATGTATCACGACAGTAGAACACGTGCTAGGTTTAAGTACACAATTTTGAGCATACCGAAAGGGACTATTAATTGACAAAAGTGCGAGAAGACCATTATTGACCTAAATCCCATTAAATAACCAAGCTTAACCTCTATTGAAAACTAAGAGAGCCCAATGCCTTCCTATATTGTTAATTTCTATTTTCATATTACTTACATATAGATTCTAGTCAATCCATTTGAAACCCAAACTTCCCTTATGTTGATTGCTTTGTTTTGTTTATTTTTACACACCAAATCAATTTACATACTCGTTCCCCGATAGATTTGATTCTAGTAGGCATAGTTTTGTGGTAAAACTACACTGGCGTAGTGCGCTTGCTAGACACCGGTCAAGTTTTTTGCCGTTGCCAGGGAACGGCTTATTTATTTTGATTTAGTGTTTTTTATTTTTCTAACATTTTCTTTGTTGTTAGTTTTATCTTTTTGTAGGTTAAGTTTTGTTTATACTCCTCCGAGGTCACAATCATACGGAAGAACTTGTTGACTTTCATCTGAAAATAGAAAGGTTAATCTCTGCACAAAGGGTTAGAAATCAAAGAATGGAACCATAAGAGGGTTATGATGAGGGGATCTGTGCCGAGGGGTGGATTCCCCAATGAAATGGGCGTGGATTGGAAATCCCCCCTGGGATAGATGGAAGACAAGCTCTACCGCCTCAAGGAGGGATTGGAAATCCCCCTAGGGGTACTTTACGTGATATTCAGAGGCGGATCATTGGCGTATCACCATCTTGCATTGTGTTGAGCTCGACGATAAGGAACAACTAGTTGAAGGGGGTTCACTTAAATATGCTCCCTTCTTTCTATGGATTGAAATCAAAGGATGCGCTATCTTTTTCCTGGGAGTTTTACACTACTCTCAAACCTTTCCACTCCATGGTTTGACCGAGAATGAGGTGTTTTTCAAACACCTTGAAAGATAGGGGTGAAGGCTTGTCTAATTAACTTATTAGAGGGCTTCCTAGGGAGATGATGGAGGGTAAGGGTCATTAAACTATATCTAAATGAACTAGTGGAAAGCATTCATGATGGTTGGTGTGAAGTATTGAATGTGGTGGTTGGGAAAGAACATTAGGTAGAAAGAGGAATGTATGGGAAGAGAGATGGAGAGGAGAAAATAACCTAATACAATATGCATATTATAAAGCATTTTTTCCACTTTGTATGATTTCATGAATGATAGATTAATGGGAAACCATGGTATTGATAATTGGAAATCTGAACCACGACGAGGGAGGTTCTCAACCGAACCGTTAGGTGTTTCTTCTGAGGTAAGTAACACGATCTCAACTTCCATTGTTTGTATGTTTCCATGAGTGAGAAATGTTTGGGTTGATTGTTACATACTGTGTTGATTATGTATGTTGCTTTTATGCTTGGTTTCAAGGATGAGTGATTATGTATACATGTTTGATTTGATGTGAAGGATTGATGTGGTAGTGATTGTTAAAGAGTGAATAAATTGGATGATCGTTAGTGTGCTTATGTTCGTTGACTATGGTGTGGTGTTGAGATTGTTGACGGTTGAATTCAACACTTTGATGTTATAGCATGGCATGAGCCGATGATGAATGCATGATTTGGTTGTATGGTTTGTGCATATGACATTCATGCATATTAGGCTCATAGGGAAAAAATTAAAATAAAAACAAAGGGCTCATGGTGAGCAAGAAATAATAGCTTTTAGTGAGTATGGAATGATGGAGTGGTTATGGCTCTTGGGAGCATAATTACGGGTAGTATCTATTACATACTATACCGTGGCACAGTGGAAAAGTCTCGGTACATATAAAAGTGTCAAAGCATGCCAAGCCAATTAAGGGAAAAATTAAGGCCAAGCAAGGGCGAAATTCAGGCCAAGTAAGGGCGTAAAATCTATGAATCCATAGTCGTTAGTAGTTCATCAACCAATTGAAATGAGGAGTCCAACCCCAGATCTGTTCGAATATCCTGATACACTCATCTTTCTTTTTCTTGCTTGTATCTTTCTTAGCAACAGTGGTCAAACTATTAATCTTGCTGTTAACAATCCTGATTCCGTTAATTTTAACTTCACATTCAAGCTTTACAAAGCTATCAAATCAGTCATTCGAGTCAATTACAAGCTCAATATAGCAACACTCTGCATACATCCCTAACCAGATTTTCTTTTCTAAAATAATATTCAATTGTACAATCATTTTCATTCAACAACATTAACCACCTTCTTTGCCTCATATTCAATTCTTTCTAGGTCATCAAATATTTTAAACTTTTATGATCAGTAAAAATTCGAAATGTCCTGCAATAAAAATAATGTCTCCAGATCTTAAGAGAATATACCATTGTTGCAACCTCTATATCGTGTACTAGATAATTTGTTTCATATGGCCTGAGTTGTCTATAGGCATATGCTATAACTTTCCCATTTTGCATTAAAACACATCCAAGTCCATGACAAGATGCATCACTATAAATGATAAATCCTTCTATACTAGAAGGAATTCTAAGGACTAGAGTGGTGGTTAACCTATATTTCAATTCATCAAAACTTTGCTTACATTGTTCATTCCACTAAATATATGCATTCTTTCTCAGTAGTCGTGTCAGTGGAGTGTCTATAATTGAGAATCCCTCCACAAACCTACGATAATAACCTGTCATACCTAGGAAACTATGTACATCAGTAACAGTTTTAAGAGGTTCTCATTTTAATACTGCTTCAATCTTCTTTGGTCTACTCATATCAGTATATCATCTATTAATACAATCAAAAACTGACCATGGAAGGACTTGAATATATTATTCATTAGTGTCATAAATGCTGCTATAGTATTAGTTAAACCAAATGGCATAACTAAAAAGTCTTTATGACCATACCGGGTTCAAAAAACAGTATTTAGAGTATCTTCATGTACTATCTTTTGATGATAACCGAATCTTAAGTCAATCTTTGAAATAAGACAGGTGCTGCCTATGGTAAAAAAAACCTAGGTTGAATGAATCTCTTATCAAGTAACTGTTGTAACTGTTTCTTTAGTTCATGTAATTTAGATAGTGTCATTCTATACAGTTGTATGGATATAGGTGTCATACCAGGAATTAACTTAATAGTAAACTCTGTTTGTCTATGAAGAGGTAATCCTGCTAGATCCTCTGAAATTACGTCTGAGTAGTGCTCTACTATTGGTAATTCTCTTACATTTTTATATGTTGTTTTTCTATCAACTACATGTGTCAACTAAGCTTCATATCCATTTTGGATCATCTTAAAGGTTTGAATAGTTGATATTAAACAACTAGGCACAATCTTTGTTTCTCTGTAAAATATTACTTTATTCTATTATGTTGATTCAATTATTGCTTGCTTTGTAAAACAATCAACTTTAGCTTAATGACGAGCTAACAAATCCATACCTAATATAATTGGCTCTCAATTTTGCATTTTGAATTATAATTTTATAGTCTCTGCATATCGTATGTACCCACATCATCTCGCCTAAAGGAGTATGGACTCCTAGGCTCTGGGTCAATGTTTCTAGTTTTACCTTTATTGCATATATTATTTTGGGTATTATGAAAGAATGAGTAGATCCTAGATCTATCAATGCGTAAGTAATAACATCAAACAAATATTTATCACTAGTGATAACTTGAAGAGCATCAGTTGCTTCCTGTTTGAACATAGCAAACACCCTAGCCTATCCCAGAGTACCCGAGGCTCCTCTGCCTTTGCTGAAAGCTAATCAACCTCTGCCCCTACCTTGACTACTATTGACAATAGACGTAGGCTCATTACTCTGTATAGTGGACTGTGATGGAGCTGTAACTCCTCTAAGTCCCTCTCTAGTCACTCTCCTCTCATAAAAGTGTCCTCTCTATCAACAAATATAACAACCACTAGTTGCCATCCTACACTCCCTTGAATGATACCTGTGATAATGAGGACATACAGATCTAATTGGATAGACACTGAACCACCAGATCATCCTCGGTCGGAACCTCTACAGCGATAACTCTGATATAAAGAAGGTCATGCTCTCGCTATAGTAAATCCTCGATATCCAGGTCGAGTCTTGGTAAATTAAATTCTATTTCTAGATTGACTTAACTCTCCCCGAGTCCTGTTCTTCTTATCTTGTTTTTCTTCGTCACCGTCATCAAGCTTCTCTGACCGTTGCATTCCTCAATATCGTATAATGACTTATCTCTGTTTGAGTAATTTGCTTATTCAAACCATTTTCAAACATTCTATATTTTTTTTTATAGTAAGGATAAAATTTGCAGCATAATAAGATAACAAGGTGAACTGTAACTCGTACCCAGCTACAATCATCTTTCCTTGCTTCAGAGCTAAAAACTCTCTCCGTTTTGCATCTGTATAAACTTCTAGTAAGCACTTTCTCCTCTCAAGTCAACACTCGTGGAAACTCCAGAGAATACAAAACAATCCTCCACCAATTATAAGCATCGCTCTGTAATGAAAAAAGCAAACTCCAATTTGTCCACTACATTGGCCTCAATCATCTCAAACATACATACCAGCTGATCTAACCATTCCTCTACAAATCGTCGATCTGTCGTATCTCTAGACTCTACTGCTCCTAACTTCATCAATTCCTTAAAATTCCTCGATCTTGCATGAATAGAAGTCAGAGGTAGATCCCTGTAAATAGGATAATACTATGGAGGTGGTGGATATGGGTTAGCTGGACTATAGTAAGGATGATCAGGGTCATATGGATCATGTCTGTATCCTACTCGATAATGAGACATCTAGACTGCCTCGTGAGGGTCTGCTACTCCCTCTATCTTAGTGGGAATTCTAGAATGAGATGTCATATCTATAAAACAAAAATGAGAATGATTTAACACACATATCATACAATACACAACAAATGGATATTACAAATCAACACTCACATACAATCCGGAGATCACGTCCCTGCTCTGATACTCAATTATAACATCCTAATTAAATTAACTATATTATCATACTTAATGTTTAATTATTATGTTTAATATTGAATAGTTTAAAAAATTTCCTCTCTATAATACTCTTTTTCTTTTATCTATTAAAATAACATCACAAATTAATATAATAATAAAATAAAAGAATTAAAATTGTGGCACGGGTGAAATAGCACATGAGCACAACCTTTGTTGCTTGGAAATCAGTTTGCAGCACATATGAGCATGATCCGTGTTGAGCATCACCCCATGAGGACGGCCCGTATTGAACACACCCCGTTCATTCAACACAACCATTGTGTGACTTAAGCACGACTCGTATTGAACTGCTGCAATCTGAAATCAACCTGTAATCAACCTGATTATACCCTTACGTGCTTATAAAATTATAATACCATATCAACTCTGTCAAAACATTGAATCTACACTCATATCCAACAACAACAAAATCATATCATACATACATACCTATAAACATCATCACCTATCAATCATCTCAAGTTATATGATAACTATCACATAATTATGATATAGTATCCGATACATGCAATCCTGCAAAATGTAGTTAAATCAACTCCTATATGGCATATGGGGAGAGAGAATACATCAAGTATTAGCTGACCGACCTATACACTAGTACAAACTCTATACGCTAACTCAAAATCTATCCAAGTCTCTACGTGTACCTGAAATCAACATACAGTTCGTGAGTTATGGGCTCAGTGATTAGTCATTTAATCATTAAATATAAAACCAACAGTTTTCATGATCATTTATAAGTCAAATCAATCAAAATTTTACCTTTCCTTTCAAATTATATCTTTTCTTATTGTATAACCTATGTTCGTACGGAATCGTTCATAGTAAAATACCTAACTCTTGTCTCCCTACCATTTTTTTTTTAATTTCCACCTCTGTATACATGTAGACCTAACTTCTGTCTCCTTAACTCTCATCTTTGTATGATCGATCATACCATATATAATAATCTCTGCCAAATGAATCACCGCCATATCATCTCCACCAATCATATTATATATAAACATGCGTAAAAACAACGTTCACGTACCTGTTCGCATTTCAATTCGTATGTTGCCTACTTGTTTAATTTCAGTCATATACACAATTCTATTTTAAACAATTCATTCGTATTTAGGGCATTGCAAGTGGTCGGGTTGGTCAGGTTGCAAGTTTTTTTAGACCGACCCGACTGAGGCGGGTTGTAGAAAATAGAACCCGAAACCGACCATAGAATAAGCGAGTTGGTCGGGTTTGAATTAAATTCAGGTTCGGTCGGGTTTGGTCAGTTTCGGTCGGGTTGATTTATCATGTTAAATTTTTGTCTTTTTTTTGTAACCCGCCAAATTTGATTACTCAACCCGCCCAACCCGCCCAACTTGATCACTCAACCAGCCCAACCCACCCGCCCAACCCGCCTGTGCAACTAATTTTTGAATTTTTGTTCCATATAATAGCACCAGACCATTTAACAACCAAATCTATGAATTTTTGTTCCATGTAATAGCACCAGACCATTTAACAACCAAATCTAATGAGTCACAACTCGGTATACATTACAAATCCAGTAAGAAAAAAAAATTAGAAAATAAAATACTTAATAAAATGAGTTCTTTTAAAGCAAAAAACTGTGTACCAATACAAAGGATTAGAGGCAAAACTTCACCAAATGAAAAGACATATCCAAATAGGTAATAAGAAATACTACCAACAACAACATTAAAAACATTTGTAAACATAATGTTCATGACATTTTTTTCCCTAACTAAACCAGCACATAACATGGTAAAACTAAGTTGCACAACAAAAACTCCAATGTTCTTTGATCAATTCAACACTCTTCAACCGCTTCATTTAGATCTGTAAAATAAAAATGAAATAAGATAGATAAAAATCAGCATAAAATGATTGTAACTTATAGACAAAAACTTTATAGAAAGGAACAGTAAGCAAATACAGAAGCAAAATATTAAAAAAGAATTATCAGAAGGTATAGACAAATACTTTATAGAAAGGAAAAGGAAGTGAATAATTTCAGAAAACACACATAGTGATCATTACATAAAGGTTCTGCTGGATGGCATAAAGCGAAATTTGTGATTAGTTCCATGAAGTAAAGGAACAAAAGTAAAATTTTATCAGCAGATAAAGCAATCAAATTCTGATATGAAAATCAGTTAGGATTACTTCATAAACTCAATTTCACTCTTTAAATATCATACGACAACAAACAAATATAAATTCAAAGAAATGTAAACACATCAAAGGAGAAATGTAAGAAAAGGTCCCTGCTTGTTTTGGCGAGTGTGTCTATGTTTGGCAGCGTTTGGCTGCCAAAATTTAGAGCACCCTTCCACTGTTTGTTGATGTTTTATATGCAGCAAATGCACCATTCCAATTCCAATCACCAAAACTATTATCAATCCAAAAAATTGAAATAGTTTAATTCACAAATTCCTTGACAATCAGTACACTATATTGCTGCAGCAAATGGAAGATACATGTGAGTCATGCCTGAACAAGTCAAAGCCTAAACACTCACACTAAAATGGAAATGCTAAACATAAAATATCACTCCACATAGATTCAATGAACACCACGTAGAAATACTAGAATTTACATAATTATTAGAAAATCACATACGTGAGCCCATAAACACATACGGCAACAAACACATATAAATTCAAGTACTAAACTCAGATTATTTAAAAAGCAAATAGAGATACACAGAGATGTAAGTCGATGGAACTTTACTTACAAATGGAGAAGAAAAGGGAGATGTCGGCTGTATGAGAATTTGAGAGATGGGAGATGTCGACTACGTGAGAGTTTGAGAGAGATGAAAGATGTCGGCTAAGTGGGAGACGATTTGAGTTTATGAGATGAGAATGAGTTCGTTGTGGGAGACTAAGAGAGGCAAAGAGTTGCGGCTTGGTATGGGTGAAGGAGACGACGTGAGAATGTGTTGTGTTGTAAGGGAGACTAAGAGAGGCAGAGAGTTGCGTTGTGGCTGTGTGTTATGGATTCAGGGTTAGTGGGTTAGAATTTAGGAGTGGCCGTATGGTATGGGTAGTGTAGGTCATTTGTTTTTTAATGGTTAATGGTGGTCGGGTTGGTCGGGTTCGGGTTGAAAAACTATGAACCCGAACCCGACCACCAAAATGTCGGGTTTCTTTTTTACTAAACCGCCACCGACCCGACTTGGGCGGGTTAACATTAAATTTCGGGTTAGACAGGTTCGGGTTGGGCGGGTTGGTCAGGTTTTAAAATTTTTGCAATGCCCTATTCGTATTTATCACCATTTCCAAATTAGTCATAATTGTATGTACTTATCAACATTTATAATTCGTATTCATATTAATCAATCAATTCGCAATTAATAATCATAATTTACTTTTATTAAATAGGGAGTTAGATTACTCACCTCCTAGTTGAAGTACTCGGACCAATACGTACCCGCGCGCTGTCTTGTTGTCTAACCTGCCGTCCAATATAACCATTTACACAATTCTTTATGACAATCAATTTCACAACATATTAAAATGCATGTTCCTAATCTAATCCTAACAATTTCCTATATTCCTTCAAAATATATAATTCACAATTCTAAACTAAGTTCTTCATAAAATATTAGTAGCCAATTTATTAACAACAGTAAGTCAATTCTGTCAAAAAACACCACCATGAACCCAAATGAACCCCCTGATTTGGCGTAACTTAACCAGTTTGTTCAAACCACACCACCATCGTCCAACTTCCCCACCCTGGCTCAATCCATTGCTCAGACAAGTAACAAGAAGGGTAAGTGGAGTGGATCTCCTCCATCCCGACCTGATTCCTCTGCCCCTCCCCACCTAACCTCGCCTGAAAAGAGGAAAATCCCCTCATTCCGAGAAACACTGCTTGGTTACTCAGATGAGAAGATGACTGATCCAGATCTAGAAGAGGATGAAACTGATTGGTCGGATGAGGAATATGCGGAAGATGAGGAGGACCAAGAATGTCCACTGGTCGTCCTAAGTAAGGAGGAGTATAAAAGCATGTGTAAGCCATGGAGAAAAGCTCTTATTCTCAAGGTACTTGGTCGTGATTTTGGTTTCAATGTCATTCAAAACAGGATTGTGAGCTTATGGAAGCCTAAAGGCCAAATGGTTATCACGGATGTGGGTAATAACTACTACGTCATCCGCTTGATGAATGATGAGGATTACGAAACA
>CANYCX011284755.1:0-13411 GCA_948193385.1 Breynia disticha f. nivosa
GGGCATTCAGAGGTGGCAGAAGTGAACTCTACCCTCATTACACTTATTCCCAAAGTTCCCCATCCAGAGCGCATTTCCCAATTTCGTCCGATTGACCTCTGTAATGTCAGTTACAAGATTCTCTCAAAACTACTTGTGGCAAGACTCCAACCTCTCATGTCTTCTCTTATAGGCGAAGAGCAATCTAGTTTCATACCAGGAAGGCAAATCATTGACAACATAGTGATTGTTCAGGAGGTGGTCCATAGTATTCGAACTTCAAGCAGGAAAAGAGGAACTATGGCCATCAAGGTCGACTTGGAAAAAGCTTATGACAGAGTGAGTTGGAAATTCCTTGAGGAGACTCTTCTGTTAACCGGAATACCTCAAAATCTCGTCCGTTTAATAATGGTCTGTGTCTCCTCAATTTCTATGCGAGTTCTTTGGAATGGAGAGACATCTGAGCAATTCAAACCCACTAGGGGTCTTAGACAGGGTGATCCACTCTCCCCTTACCTTTTTGCCTTATATATGGAAAGGCTTGCCTTCTGCATCAAGGATGAGGTCAATCGGGGTACCTGGAAGACTTTATCAGTTTCAAAAAAAGGTCCTCAACTATCTCACTTATTTTTTGCAGATGACCTAATTCTTTTTGGTGAAGCCTCTCCTGAGCAAATGACAGTAATGCTGGACTGCCTACACAGATTCGGTTGTATGTCAGGGGCAAAAGTGAGCATTCCTAAGACTAAAATTTACTTTTCTAAAGACACCCCAATCAACGTTGGACGTCAACTAGCACTTATGAACGGCTTTGAGAAAGTTGCAAGCCTAGGCAAGTACTTGGGTATCCATTTGTTCAGCGGGAGATTACGGAAAGCTGATTTTGCCTTCATTGTGGATAGGGTTCGTCATAAACTCAATGGGTGGAAGAGTTAAACGCTTAGTCTAGCTGGGAGACTTACTCTGATTCAATCAACCCTCTCTACTCTGCCAAACTATGTTATGCAAACAATTCAACTACCCCAAGGTATTTGCGATGAACTTGACAGCATAGTAAGACAGTTTTTATGGGGAAATTCGAGTGATTCTAAGCATATCCATCTCGTTAACTGGGAATCAGTGTGTGAAAGTAAAAGAAATGGAGGTCTCGGACTAAAACCTTCGGCTGTTGTCAATCAAGCTTTCATAATGAAACTTTGTTGGCGTTCAGTTTCTAATCCTGCCGCATTGTGGAGCCGGGTCCTATGGAGTAAGTATTGTAAAGGAACTCCAGCCAACTTTGCCGGTTCCAGGAAGACGGGGCAATCTCCTATCTGGAAAAGCTTTCTAGGAGTGGCGGCTGTTGTGCAAAGCGCATCTCTATGGTCTGTGGGAAATGGTAAAACTATCCAATTTTGGAAGGATGATTGGATTGATGAAATAGGACCCCTGATTAATCATATTAGTTCAATTCCAACAACTATGAATTCCCAAAGTACAATTGCTGAGGTTTATGCGAATGGTTTAGAGCAAGCGATTCAAGTCCTACCGCCAGAAGTAACTATTCGGCTCCACAGCATCCGAGCCCCGATACCTGAAGCTCCAGATGACATTTGTATATGGAAACATTCCACCACAGGGGAATTCACACTTGCTTCAGCAGTTGATCTCATTTTGGGTAGGGTTCAGTCTTATGAAGGACTTGAGCAAAACAGATGGTCTGCTTTATGGAAATGGGAAGGTCCTAACCGCATTCGCACCTTTCTTTGGCTTGTATCTAAAGGAAGACTTCTCACCAACGCTCACAGGCACCGGCGACACCTAGCCGCTTCCCCAAACTGTTTTAACTGCTCTCAGTTTGAAACGGTTTTACATGCTATCCGGGATTGTCATCAAGCCCGACGGGTGTGGCTTCCATTCATTCCCTCTGCCCTAAGGGAGAACTTTTTCTCACAAGATCTGGGTTCCTGGTCGTGGTCCAATTTAAAGAATCACAGTAAGAGGATTGCAGGTGTGAAATGGTCCCTATTATTCGGGATCCTTGCTTCGCAACTATGGAATGCCCGTAACCTCCTCATTTTTGAAAATAAGAACACGTTTGAAGGACTCCAGTACAAATCAATTAATCTCGCTCATTGTTTTGTAGCTGCTGCTAAATCTATGGATAGGATTGCCGGTCCACTTGCTGCAGGGCGAAGGGATGAGGCTTGTTGGCGGAAACCGGAGGTGGGCTGGTTTAAATTGAATGTTGACGCTGCTATTAACGGAGCAAAGCACTCTTGCGCAGCTGGGGGACTGATCAGGGATGATAGTGGGATAGTCAGAGGCTGCTTTCATGTTGCTATTGGGTGGTGCTCCCCCCTGTTTGCTGAATTATGGGCTCTCCTGTATGGTTTAAAATGGGGCTTAGCCAAAGGTTATAAGAAGTTAGTTGTGGAATCTGACTGCAGATTAGCAATCTCAATTATCACAGGCAAAAAAGAGTGGAAGGGAAGACATATAGCACTCTTATGGGAGATCCAAAAGATAGTAAGATCCAACCCAGATCTCAGATGTACTCATATTTTTCGGGAAGCAAACTCAGCTGCCCACTGGCTTGCTCACTCCATCCCAGCTCCTGATGACTACCAACTTACAGAACTTGACCATTTGCCAATCTCATTTCTTGAGCTGTTGTCTCATGATAGAATAGGAACTTGTATTCCTCCCCCTTGTAATCAACAACCTTATGTATGGTCCATGCGACCAACACTTGCTTTTATGCGGAATGATATTTACCCACTTTCCACTAGGGGAGCTAGCCTAGCTAGGTCGTCTAGTAGGGAGTGCCCTACGAATCTTGAGTCAGCATAGCTGGGTTGAGGTGACTAGGGGGAAGGACCATTAAAAAAAAAAGGTCAGAATTCTCCAAATTTCCCTTTATTGTTCATGAAAAGAGTACAAAATGAGATTACACCATAAATATATATTAACTAATCAATGTGAAAAAAAAACTAATCAATGTGAAAATTCACAGTATCATATGGTAACATACCGAAAGGTCATTGGTTTTTCACGTGTACTGTATGCTGAAGGCAATGACATCAAAATAGTGAATTGCAGAATAAGACCACTTTGTATCCATCTCTCATGATCCGTCATTGACAGCACTATGATCATGAAAGAACTCCCTTTGAGCTACAGAAAGCCCAGCACAAAACTAAATTTAGTTTATCGATAAGTTGCTTAGTATACAATTGTCACATTCAAGTTGAATATGAATTCATTTTTGTCAGATAGAAAAACTAAGAGGACAATGTGGATTTTTAGTTTCAAAAGTAGTGTCGAAAAATAGAAATGGACCAATGCAATAACGTGTGCCGCCGACTAAACTAAAAAAGCCATATCAAATGCAGCAGAGTCTTACATTCTCCAAAGAAATCATTCGTCCATTGAATTTTATGACCAAATAATGTAAGTCAGACAAGCTTCAAATTTAATTTATGTAAATGCTTTCTACAGAAGAACCAAGCCTTGGCACCGTCCCCTGGCGACGAGAATGGTATTCTGTTGTTGATCTTTTTGGGTTATCTTACTTTAGGATATGAAGTGTCATGCCAGAAGTGTTGACCAAAGATTGAAAGAAGTGCTCCACCAACTAAAAACAAATCAAAATCAATTTGATCATTAAACTTGGAGAGTAAGATAATCCAAACGAAATAAAAGCAATACGAAAGCATTGCATCCCCACAAACGAGACACTATGACAACTTGAGTTAGTGATGCTACAAGCAATCACTAAAATCGAAAACGGTCGAAGAATGTAAAGCACCTTAGTGTCATATGTTCCAACTCTTTCAGTGGGAATTTATAAATCATGAATGTGGTCGACCAGATAAATCCTGAAACAGAACAAAACCTGAATAACTCTGAAAAGATAGACAAACCAGGCCAAAGAATTTCAAAAACAAATCACAACCACAAACACAACAATGATACAGCAAAATTAACTCATAGAAGCATATATAATTACACACTCATCCACAGAAAACATACCAACGAAGCATGGATGAATGCCTCATCAAGCGGAGCAGAAAAGTCACCAAATCGATTAATCCCTTTCCTATCACCAAGCGCCTGTAACAAAGCCTACAAGGATGTCAAGGAAACAAAAACAATTGAAACAAACATCACAAATCAGATAACGAGACATTTGGCTACCATACGGAAACAGAAGCAGTAATCTGGCTACCATGCGATTATGGCGAGAATTTGAAGGAAGGCGGGGCGATAAAGAAGAGACGAATGAGAGTGAGCGAGTGAGAGCAGTCACTTCAATTTTCGTTGCCTCATGGAGGAGCAGTGGTTTAGTTTACAACTCGTATGCGACATCATTGAAGGGAATCGAACCGCCAATTTGCTTTGATAAATTTATTTTTATATGTTAATTCTCAAGTAAAAACAAATTTATTTTTATATGACATAAAATTATTTATGCAATAATAAAAAAATAAAAATTACAAATCGCGTTGTCAAGTTATAAAATCACATCCATCTTGTTTGTCACGAATCCAGTTAACATGAACACACAATTCTCGTTATACATTTAAACCACCTAAGCTCAACTTTTACACTAACACTCTGATATTTAGCTTCATCGCATTAGGTTATGTATTTACAAAGAACGAGAGGATGCGACATGACTGCTCTATCTGGCACCCAAACAATGGAATCCAGCAAACTTGCAACCAACTTCTTCTACTACAACAGTTAATATTCGTTGCAACGATTCATTCCATCAAAAATAGTGCTAACCTCTGAAAACACACCAAGTAATGGCGCAAATACCAGTTACTATTCCTCGATTCATTACACTGACACCCTTCGGATCCACAGCGGGAAACATTCCTATGAAGCGAAAAATGTCGGTAAAGTGAAAAAGTATGGAAGGAGATCCTCATTCAGTTTTCATCACCCACATCAGTTTCACAACCATCTTCCAGTGCTTTGGGAACGCTTTCTTCATCAATTCTTGCCTCGTAAACTGCTTTGGTGTGGGCGCTTCCTTCATTTTATTCCGTCGTCCAAACTCTCGTTCAAATCACTTCCTCCATTGCAGATTATTCCCTTGTCCACCTTGCAATTGAATTGTTGAGAACAATCCTTGGGCATCATTGAATTTACAGACACACCTGGAGTTTCATTGATTTCCTCTAAAGATTTCCCAACATTGGTCTCATCCTCGGAAGGAACAGATCTGGGATATGGCAAATTAACATTTTTTACATGCACATCACCCATATCTCTTCCATTAAACTTCCTATTATATTCAGCAGGGCACCTAAGGTCGGGTATTAGTTTCCATACTGTGATTTCCATTGGAGTTGGTTTTTCTCTTATCAGAGCCTAATTGTGTAACATTGTCAGAGGAAGGGACTGCACTTAACAAAAACAGCAATTGAGGTTACACTTGGATTCAGAGATGCAAAATCTGCAACAACCATGTCAGTCTGAACAGCTGATTGAGTATTCTCTTCAATAAAATAATCTGAATTTACTTTCTGATTTATATCATGTAAATCCTCCTGCTGCGAATTAATTTTGCTTGGATTTTTATCATCAAAAGGAGTTTCATCCATCTTTTCTCCTGATTAAAAATCTGGATTAATAGCAGACTCAGGTGACTGTGATCTTTTAAGTTCATAAGAAGCATCAGAGTGGCTACCTAACATGGAGCATGGTTTAAATTAACCTCTACCTTGGGTCTTTGTCATCTAAAGGACTTTCATCCATCTTTTCTCTTGATTCAAATGCTGAATTAATAGCTGGTTCATGTGATGCTATCTTTTAAGTTCGTCAGATGCATCAGAGGGGCTAGGGCTGCTTAATATGGTTTAGATTATCCTCTACCCCAGGACTTTTGTCAGCTAATGCAGTTTCATCCACCTTGTCGCTTGATTCAGAAGGACAACCCAACATGGAGGTAAGGTTTATACTAACCTCCACCCTTCCACAATTTTCATTTGAAGCAGTTTCATTCATCTTGTCTCTTGATTCAAAATCTGTACTCATAGTGGGTTCAAGAGATGTTGATCTTCTAAGCTCGTGGGATGCATCAGAAGGGACACCCGACATGGATGTATGGTTCGGATTAACCTCTAGCACTGGACTTGGGGAAATATTTTTCGTTGTGGCAGCTTCAGCTTCATCATTAGACTCGCTATCGAGTTCTGGACCATTACCACACTCACGGATTTGACACTTATCTGACGAATCAATGTCAGATTCATTTGCTAACTCAGCTATATTAGATTGGCCAGCTTCATACTTCACTATTTCTGCATCATTTGAAACAAATGTCGATTCATCAGCAAATATACAATTTAGCACAAATTTAAGGTAATTTAAAAAATGAATTTGATACAAACTTGTGTTGCTTGGCCCAATTCTACCAGTCTTATCTTCCAAAAGCTTATTCTGTAGCATATCTATACCAGGAAACACCAACATATTCAAAGATTTCAACTCTTGCTTAAATGTTTTATCAAGAGTTGTGAAACTAGAAACCTCAGTCCACATATCTCTAAGTTAGATCTCGAACTGAAGCATCCGCCTTTGAAACCTCAACATTTGGTTCCGCTATCACGCCTATGCTCCCCAAGCGGACTTTCATAAGGTGCGACGTGTACCGGGAATCAATCGGAGGCGCTCTGCTGGGCTGTAATAACGAATGGGAGTCACAATATCCCCCCGGGGGATGACCTTGAAAATAGGTGACGTCCCATACCATCCATCTGTGCTAAGAAAGGTTATATGTATAAAGGCTAAGTTTCATCCGTCTCAACAGCTAGTGGGAGCTCTGGTTCATCCGTAGTTCCGTATGCCTCAGCTAAGGTGGAGTCATAGGCAAGTGCAACTTAACTAGATTCAGTGCCGGTTTTTGTGGCAATCCCATGGCGAGTTTATGATTCGGATCCATACCCGGTGGATCGAGTTTCCCGAGTCAAAGCACAAATAGCTGAGATAGCTGTGGGAAATACTGGAGCAGAACCATTCGTTGGAGATAAAGACTCCGATCGGTCAGTTGCCCGACTGGTATTTTACCCGAAACCTGTTTCCGCAGGGGCTGAAGCATAAACGGATCGGGTGCCGGATCGAGATAGAGCCGACAAGAAAGAGAAAGATAGACCGACCGACCGCAGGGAGGGAAGGCTACAAAGATAGATTCACCAATATAAGAGCGAGAGCACGCCACGCATCACTCACAGATAAGAGCCGCTATCGCCCCTACTCTCTCTTAAGCTTGCCCACATCGACGAAGACCACCATTTTTTGGGTCTTTTTCATAAGTGGCGGCTGTTGAAAAAAACCACAAGAAAGCCACTGAGCTTTTATCAACGAAGCTACCGACATCCTTTCGTATTAATAAACTGAAGCTAGGACGGCGGGGTCATATTCGACTGAAAAATAGACCAGCAGGGTGGTTTGCTCGCTTAGTCTTATTGAGTGAGAAGTTCTTATAACGAAGACGCTCGCTAACCTTCTCGTCCAGTGACTCTAACCACCGAAAAAGCTTTTTAACGAGAGTTTGAATTCTTCTATCTCGTGCAATAAAATTCTTTATCTCTGCATTTAGGAGTGCTCTCAGAGGTTGGGATTAACAGCCTTCGTACATCAAATTTTGTATATAAAGATCTGTCTTTCTTCATTCAAGTAAGGCCCTAAAGTTTTTTTTGAAAGCCGGTAGGCCTTTCTGACAGAAGAAGAAAGCTAGAAGTCTAGTGAAGGAAGCTCAGGTTATGATCTCGCTCATAGATAGAGGAAGAGTACGCGCGCTACGGCTTGATCGGATCAGATAGCCGGGCAACCAACCGCACATCAAATTCCGATCAAGAACTTGGAGGGATGGCTGAGTGGCTTAAGGCATTGGTTTGCTAAATCGACATACAATCTTCTTGTATCATGGGTTCGAATCCCATTTCCTCCGGCAGAACGGGCGGGCGTGAGCGCAATTACATAGCCCCTCTTGGTGGAGTCCCCCGAATAGCACTACTTAGTGACTAGGTTTTTCAAATTCCTGTTGCGCCCTCTTTTTTTTGACCGGCCGATCTTCTTTCTATAAGCAAGCTCCCTCCGGCCGTCCAGGGACTGGACGGCTTTCGGTTATTGAGCATGTTGGGAGATTAGGCGGCAGTTGAAAAGATGCTCGAAAGCTTGACTAGTAAGGGAAAAAAACCTATATCTTATATCATTAGTATATATCTTATATCATTAGTAAAGGACTTGTTTCCCTTACTAGTCAAGTGGTAAGGTAGGGCGCTATTCGATGAATAAAACAGACTTTAGGAAAGTGGTTCAGGTAGCTCAGCTGGTTAGAGCAAAGGACTGAAAATCCTTGTGTCAGTGGTTCGAATCCACTTCTAAGCGGGCGAAGGGTCGATGTAATTGAGGGAGACGGGAGCGAGCCGGATTTAGAAATTCAAGTGAAAGAGGAAGCCAAATGAGCGCTCCTGCACTATACGGCTTTTTGGCGTCGCTCTATCTTGCTTTTTTTTTTAAGCGGTTGATTACTCGGATTGGTTCTCGCGTCCCTGTGCCCAAAAGGATCGGCGAGTTCGATTCAAGTTTTCATCGATCCGGTGGCTCTATATGTTCCGGGGAGGGGTGAGACGAGGTGTAGCGCAGTCTGGTCAGCGCATCTGTTTTGGGTACAGAGGGCCATAGGTTCGAATCCTGTCACCTTGATGTGGTATTTTGATGTTAGGATGAAGATTCAATCCGAAAAAACTACCTATAAGACAGCTTAAGCCCAATTTTTCTATATTTAGCCTTACGCTGATTCAAACTACCCAAACTCCAAGAGAATAAAGGGCACCAACATCGGTCACTGAAGCACCTTTTGTCGATGAATGACCTCCCCGGCAACAGAGTTGGATAGATGCCATGAAGCTTCCCTGGTCCCTAGTGAGGACTTTCCCAGACCAATGAATGCCTCTATTCTAACTTTACCTCTCTCTGGCAGCTATTGAAATGGAAGTTGGTGAAATGTACGATCGATTTCAGCTGTCTGGGACAGTCAAAGAGGCATTCCTTCTTTAGTCCTTCCTATATGATGCCCTACTTTCCTGTTTTTCTGGGAATCCCGGGGAATAGGGTCTACTATGCCTTTTCGTTCTCATTGTGGTTCTGGCTCTTTACCTTCACTAATGATTTTCTTTTCGATCCGACGATCAATTCAAGTAGAAAATAGAAAAGGCGGGTATTCACTTATTATAGTACGCACAGCTGAGAGCATCCTACCAAGAGGTTTGTACTTGAACTGACCGAAAAGTTTTGCTCCTTAAGGAGTGGACTTCTAGGAGGTTTTCTATACCTCTTCGTCCCTGGCTTTTCTTCCTTCTACCTTTGTTACTGACTTTCTTACAGATGACGTACCTCTTCAGTCTATTTCTCCTAGGCCTAGGGGTTCTAGAGTAGAGAGAATGACTATTGACTGTCTTTCCCTCGGGTTACTTTCCTTAATCCCGGAAGTCTTGAATCGGGATCCGTTGGTACACTCGAGTCATAAGGTGTGTGCAGACAGACAGGCTTCCTTTCGAAAGGCTAGGCACCATCTTTTCCTTCTAAATCAAGAGAAGGTTTCAGAACTCGGGCTCATTCCAGTCTTCTTAGCAGGGATAGAAATGGAGGCGCTTTCCGTAAGGACTCTGCTTCCTCTAAGCCCTTCCTTCCTTCAACGGTAACTGCAGCTAAGATAAGATTGCTTCTTCCTTGTTCACATTCGACCATGAGTTCAGAGTTGACAAGAGAGAGGGCGTACTAGGATTGATAGGCGGACTTCACTCCCTTTGAGCTAACTGCAGCGGATGACATAGCAATAGCAGTTCTCATTTCTATTCTATATATGCTAATATCTGTTTGTGATGAAATCGACTCTCATTTCCGCAGTCCCAACAAGGGCTTTCTGGAACGATCGATAGACTGCCCCTACAAGGAATTAGTCAAGTCAAGTACAGTTTTTGAAAGCGACGAAGCAACCGGAAATCGAGTAAGTAGAGTAGCAAACCAGTTGTCAAGGATTTCGATCTTCAGCTGGCCTAGGAGAGGCTCGCTGTAATGCTGTCACCTAAGAAGTAGTCCCGCCTGCCTTAAAGCAGTCCCTCTTGCCCGTGAGCGCTAACAAACACTATTCCAATTTATCTGCTAAGTCTGAAGAGATGACGAAGTCGTCTACCATTTCAATGAATAAGCCCTTAGGACAGTTCGGTTCCCTGTTCAGAACACAATTGAGCGGTGCTTTGGGCCTAGCCTTTCTCGTTCTTAGTCACTGATTGATGAATCGAACTTCTTCTCTTACGAAATTAGGCTGGCTCTCTCTACTAGATCATCACAATAAAAAATACCTGATCCGAAGACTCAAAAGATTAGAGAAAGGGTACGAGTCGCCTATCCTTATTTACCTAATTAGTCGGAGAAGGAATCTAGCTACCACTATCATTCTTCAGTCAGTCATCACAGGCAACAGGAAGCTATCTCCATCCCTTTCCTTTCGCCCCTTCCGGGTTCTGTTAAGAAGGATCTTCTCTTCCCCGCCGACTTCACTCGCCTAAGGGGCGTAGCGAGCGATGGCCGATTCAATAGCAGGGGTTAGTCTTCAAAGAGCTAACTCGATGTCACTTGGGATCGGATCCACTTCACTTAAGCAAGAACTGCTAGCTATAGAGACCTTTTCTTGCCCCCTAGTGCAGCAGCAGTATGCCCACGCTTTCTTTCTATACGCAATTTAGGAGGAGAAAAGTTGATGGGACCCGAACCTACCTCCCAACCTAGAGTAGCTAGATGAGGAAGTCAAACCCATCCTTGTTCATATTCTATATATAGATATAGGCTTTTCTGGTACACGAAATGAGCCAATCTGCATAGGTTCATTGTTCTAGCCCTGGGAATCTTTCCCTCATCATGGCATTTCCTTAATTAAGGAAGAAGGCTAACCGCCTATTCTGTAAGAACAACAGCTCCTTCTATTCCCAAAGTAAGTGCCACAGGGCATTCTATTTTCGAAAGGCTAAGATGTGTAAGTAGGGCACCAGCCTTTACGCCGCAAACAGCTATTATTCCGCATCCCAGACTGGTTATTCATCTGCAGCACTTTCCCTAGCTCAAGCATCAATCCTTTCTTTAGACGATGCCATCTTGCTCTGTCTATCTAGGTCGGCAGGGGAACTTACTTGTGAAGCTGTCTTTCTCTGGGGTGTCTTTATTAACTAGATTAGTAGGTATTACTATCTTTCTAAACCCGCTATCGATGTAAAACAGCCCTATGTGGCTGCTCTGGTCCTCCCTTTACTTTACCAGTAGGTAATTTGTCTAGTGCCAGTACTCTTTCTTTTGAGAGAGGAGTCCGTGTAAGCCAATGCGTTGGTCTTCACCTCCAGCCAATCTGAATCTTAAGTCAGCGGGGTAGTCTGTAATTTACTTAGTCCCAGAGCTCCGGAGTTGAGAGAGCAACTAAGGTAGAGTTATTCAAAGAAAAGGGCAGGCCCAGAAGAAGAGAAGCGGTCTGGAAGCAATTGAAAGAGTCCCCCCCAGGAGGAAATTCAAATAAGAGGAATGCCGGGACGGGACTCCTAGGTGAGAGAGACTAGGGCTACTAGCTTCTACCTTCTAGCTCCTAACTAAGAGAGAAGATGAGATGAAGGAGGGGAATCCGATGCAAATACTAGCTAGCCTATACTATCTCATGAGGGAAGAAGCCTCATTCCTTTAGTTGCTAATAGTAGATTAAGGGCTTCTGCTTGTAGTCCTTCAGTAATGATACATTGGGTCATTCGCTCACTACCTCGTATGCTATCTCCCGAGAATCTTTTGATTCCGCTTCGGGCACTGTTCACAGTTCAAACTTCCCAAGCTAGTCCTAACCTTAACCTATTGGTGCTAGATTTCTAAGTAGGAGGGGGAGAGGGGTTTTAATTAAACAAGGTCTCAGAGGTCAATGTTAGTACAGAAAAAAAAGAGATAGTCAAAGTGAAATAAATCCTTATTTCGCGATTCGTTCGCCGGTAGCCCTGCCTGTTTCGAAAGGTGTATAACTCTTCTCCCCGGTTGGCCGGAATAGGGATTCCTCTTGCTGGTCAGGCCTTTCTTTATATATGGACCTCATGTCCTGAGGTGGAGGGATGCAAGACTGTTGTCTGTATGGTGAAGTACATTGACCGCTTTGACAGCTAACGATTTGTGCGCATACCGGCTCGCAACAATCCTTTCTGAGTGACTGGCTTTAGGGGATGGGATGAAATTATGAGAACTAGCGGTTCTCAGTCGAGTGATGAAGGGGGAAAGCACCACAATGGAAGAGCCTGTAGTAGGTATCTGGTTTACTGCTTTAGGTATTAGCACTATGGCTTTCAACCTAAATGGTTTCAATTTCAACCAATCTGTAGTTGATAGTCAAGGTCGTGTAATTAATACCTGGGCTGATATTATTAACCGTGCTAACCTTGGTATGGAAGTTATGCATGAACGTAATGCTCATAACTTCCCTCTAGACCTAGCTGCTGTCGAAGCTCCATCTATCAATGGATAAAAGCATAAAACGTCGGTTTTAGTGTGTACGAGTTCTTAAAAAAAAGGAGCAATATCAAGAGAGTTGATATTGCTCCTTTTTTTATTATTATATATATCTTTTTGTTGTGCAGTTAGTTTTTTAGATTGAAGATAAAAGATGTCAAAGAGAAAAAACTTTCTAGTTTTTTTCTTTTTATATTTTATTTTGGAATCTTTATCTTCTTTTTCCTATAAGAAAGATGAAATTGAATGATAACTTACTATGTTTTAAGTAGAGTATTAGGGGCGGATGTAGCCAAGTGGATCAAGGCAGTGGATTGTGAATCCACCACGCGCGGGTTCAATTCCCGTCATTCGCCCATAGTTCAATATATTTTTGATATTTTTTTGAAAAGACGAAGAAACAAATTCGATTTTCTCTCCTATTTACTACGGCGACGAAGAATAAAATTATCACTATATTTATTCCTTTTTCTACTTCTTCTTCCAAGTGCAGGATAACCCCAAGGGGTTGCGGGTTTTTTTCTACCAATTGGGGCCCTCCCTTCACCCCCCCCATGGGGGTGGTCTACAGGGTTCATAACGACTCCTCTTACTACAGGACGCTTACCTAGCCAACATTTAGATCCGGCTCTACCCAAACTTTTCTGGTTCACCCCAGCATTCCCTACTTGTCCGATTGTTGCTGAGCAGTTTTTGGATATTAAACGAACCTCCCCAGAAGGTAATTTTAATGTGGCCGAGGTCCCCTCTTTTGCAATCAGTTTCGCTACAGCACCCGCAGCTCTAGCTAATTGTCCACCCTTTCCAAGTGTGATTTCTATGTTATGTATGGCCGTGCCTAAGGGCATATCGGTTGAAGTAGATTCTTCTTTTGGATCAATCAAAACCTCTTCCCACACTGTACAAT
>CANYCX011284823.1:0-14642 GCA_948193385.1 Breynia disticha f. nivosa
CTCAAATGATATAATTCATAACTAAATACATAAACTCATATTCTAAAATAACATAAATTCAAAAATAGATACATAAATTCATATTCTCAAATAATATAAATACACAACTAAAATACATAATATATATTCATAACTAAAATAGATAAATCAAACTTTGTGATAATTAAATACATAAATGCATATTCTCAAATGAAATAAATCCATAAGTAAAAGACATAAATCCATAACTAAAATACATAAATCTAATTTAATCTCATGACAAGAATAACAACAAAACAATATTTGCTTCATCACACAATCTTTCGTCAAGTCATTCTTCAACCGCTTCATTTAAATCTACAAAATAATAATAAATCAATTAGATAATAATGCAATTGAATATAACATACTTTCATACTTTTCAACAAAAACAACAATGAAATTAATTACCTTCGGCAATATCTTCATTTTCTCAATGTCAGAAATCACATTACGAAAATCAATAATCAAAGAAACAAATCAATGTTTAAGAGAATAAACAAATTTTAATTAAAGAAATAACCTGGGCACTCTAATCTTCTCTAAAAAAGACAATAAGTAAATCTTAAGATATTTTTTTTCTTTTGGAATAGATGAAGCGTGTCATTCTGTAAAGAAGCCATCTTCATGCTTTGGATACAGTGTGTGTGGAGGCTTAGTTGTTTATATAATGGCTATTGATTGTGACAGCCTTACAATATTACTTACATTCTCATCTTTTGTACCTTTCAAAGTCCTCTATTTGTAATATAGTAACAAAGTTCCAAAACTCTATCTTCTCCTCTGATATCTTTTCACGTGCAACTGCACTTGTTTGTTGCGTCATCTGTGCTTGTGTTTTTACCTTGCAGGCTTTGATTTTACTAGTTTTCCCATCGTGAATGCTCTTGATGTGCATGGACAATGCAGGCATATTGACCGAGACATGATGCTGATGGCAATCAAATTCTTACCCTAAAGCACCATATGATTCTTATTCCAACCAAAACATGTCAATTTAAGATTAAATTTGCCACATTCAATCAATAATTATATTCTTTTCGTCTACATTATAAATACCAACCCTTCATTTTCAAATCAAACGTACTTTTTTTTTTTAATGGGAAAAGTCTAATATTAAAGGACAATAGAGTGAGTGATACATGATAGTGGGGAAGAAGTCCCTATTCTATCATAATACAATATGGAATATAAATAGGATGGGATTGCCATCAGATGTACAAACTGGGAGTGTACTTGTTCCAAGCTGTCTCTCGCAAGACTATGTGCAGCTTTGTTGGCCTCACGGAGAATGTGTTTGCATTTTAATTCTGGATGAGACGAGATTAATTGTTGAATGTCCCAAATCAATGACAGATTCTTACCTCGCCAAACTCTATGATTGGTGATGATCGCCACTGCCAATTCGGAATCTGTTTCTACTATTAGTTTGTGGAAGCCATTAGCAATGACCCATTTGAGTCCATGAAGGATGCTCCACAATTCCGCAAACAATGGCGAACACCAACCCAAACCCACCTGGAAGCAACCTCGTACCAAACCATTGTGATCTCTTAGTAACCCACCTGCCGAACAGTGTTTGCTTCTGTAGTTAATAGCAACATCAACATTAAGTTTGAAGGTGTCAGGACGTGGTTTTTCCCAATGAGCATACTCCCTTCTTCGTGTCGGACTGGTCCACACCAGGTTCGTAATCAAATAAGAAGCATGTTGGTAGCTACGAGCCCATTGGAACGCCTTGAGCCTGATTGCAGAAAACATCATTTTATCATCAAATACAAATTGGTTTCTGGCATTCCAAATCATCCAAGAGACCACACCAAAGAGCAGAGTCCAGCTAGAGTCCCCAGCCCTAACACTTGTTAACTGTAAATTGAAATCAATCCAGGTCGGAAGATCCAGAGTGAAGAATCTCCCCCTGAGAACATTCGGAAGTACTGAAAGCCAGACTTGCCGGGCTTGGGGACAATCACGGAGGGCATGGAGTACAGTCTCATTCGGATCTGAGCAGAGAGAGCAAGCAGAAGAATGGGAAATCCGACGCCTAAACCTCTGGGCATTCGTTAATAATCGGCCTTTGAAGGCTAACCAAAGAAAGGCTTTAATACGTGGAGGGCCATCCCATTTCCAGGTGAAATCAAGAGATGATGGTGAAGGAAGGTTTTGCTCCTGTAATCTATCCAGGGAATAATCCACAGCAGATGCAATAGAAAATTTTCCTGACGGAGTGTGTTTCCATATGATGCAATCGTCCGGAGCTGTTGGAATGGGAGCTCTATAACTCTGCACTAAATTAACAATGTTGGTTGGAAGAAGTTGTAAAGCATGCTGTAGTCCAGAATCGTACACATCTGCCACTGTATGGAGCATATTAGGGATAAGACTAGATCCCTCAATATGATTAATGAGAGGTCCAGCACCTTCAACCCAGTCATCTGTCCAGAATTTAGTTCCTCTGCCATTGCCAACCGACCACATGGAAGCTTGCTTAACAGCTGGCAGCACCTTCAGGATACTACGCCAAATCGGTGAAAGATTTGTTTTTCTAGACTCCGTAAAGTTCAAGGCGTGAGGGTCATTAAGGAGCCGCCAGCATAATTTCATTAGGAATGCCCGGTTAATTTCAGCTGTTGGTTTGAGTCCTAGACCCCCACTTTCTTTTTTAGCACACACATCATCCCACTTCACAAGATGCACTTTCTTTGTTGCACTGGAACCCCCCCAGAGAAAGTGCCTAGTGATACCATCCAACTCATGACATATGCCTTGGGGTAATTGGACAGTCTGCATAACAAAATTAGGAAGGGTGGACAGGGTAGATTGGATGAGAGTGAGCCGACCTGCTAAGCTCAAGGATTTACTCTTCCATCCATTCAGTCTATTGCGAGCATTTTCAACCAGGTACCCAAAATCCGCCTTTCTCACTCTTCCAGTGAAAAGGTTAATGCCCAAATACTTTCCTAAATTTGACACCCGCTCAAATCCACTCTGTTGAGCAATTTGGGATGCCATTGAGGTTTTGGTCGATTGGGAGAAGTACACCTTTGTCTTGGCGATGTTTACTTTTTCACCAGATTCCGCACAAAACAAATTCAAGCAAGTCAAGATAGTCGTCAATTGTCTAGTGGAGGCTTCACCAAATAATATAAGGTCATCTGCGAAGAATAAGTGCAAAACGTGGGGACCTGTCTTGGCAACCAAGAGTGGTGTCCAGTTACCACAGTTGACTTCCTGTTTAATACGAAATGCAAGTCTTTCCATATAGAGCGCAAATAAATAGGGGGAAAGGGGGTCACCCTAACGCAATCCTCTAGATGGCGTGAACTCAGAGGAAATTTTTCCATTCCAAAGTACGCGCATTTTAACCGTGGACACATAGTGCATAATGAGAGTAACCAGATCATTTGGCAGTCCAGAACAGCGGAGGGTATCAACTAAAAAACTCCAATTCACTCTGTCGTAGGCTTTTTCCAAGTCCACTTTAATAGCCATTAAGCCTTTCTTCTTTGATGATGTTCGCATGAGATGCACCAATTCCTGAACAATGAGTATATTATCTATAATCTGCCTTCCTGGTACAAAGCTGGATTGTTCCTCGCCAATCAAAGAAGGCATTAGGGGTTGGAGCCGTGCAACAATAATCTTAGCAAGAATTTTGTAATTCACGTTGCAGAGCCCAATTGGTCTGAAATGGGATATTAACTCAGGATGAGGTACCTTTGGAATAAGCGCAATCAGGGTTGAGTTTATTTCCGCTAGGCCCGAACCATCTCGAAATACTGACTGGATCCACTTCATAAAATGCTCACAGATGTTTGGCCATTGGCTTTGATAAAATGCTGCAGACATGCCATCGGGGCCAGGCGCTTTAAAACCGCCCATGCTTTTAAGAGCTCTCTGGACATCAGTTTTGGTTGGAAGACGTTTGAGCTCATTGATTAACAAAGGGTTGAGAAGATCAAAGGGCCATGCCGCTTGATGGGAAGAAGAGACTGCCTCCTCAGTGTAGAGATTCTGAAAGAAGCCAACCGCCAAATCTTGTAATTGAGAGTCATCGGTAATTCTATTTCCAGCAGGATCTAGTAAGGAGAGGACTCTCCTCTTGTTGTGTTTAAAAACTGCCGATTTATGGAAGAATGAAGTATTTTTATCCCCTAGGGCAAGCCAAGTATCCCGCGCTTTTTGTTTCCAAAACAATTCTTCCTGTAGACCTGTTTGCTCCAACTCTATTTGGATAGAAGTTTCAAGGTTAAGAAACTTGTTAGAGCGATGGACTTCTAATACTCTTTGAACCCCTGCAAGCCTGTTCAATAATTTCTGCTTCCTGTAGAATATATTGCCAAATAATTTTTTATTCCAGTCCATGATGTGTACCTTGAAATTTGACAATCCAGTAAGAAAACGAACATCTGCAGTCCAAGAAGATTTGACCACCATGGGAAATCGCTTATCTAATAACCACGAGGAAATAAACCGAAATGGCCTCTCCAAAGATGATAATGGTTGGTCATTGAGCTTAAGGAAGATTGGTCTATGGTCAGACTTCCTCCGTGGAAGGTGGTCAATGAAAGAAGAGGGGAATGAGAGTTTCCACTTATCATTGCAAAACATCCAGTCAAGTCTTTCCAGCACTCCAGTTCTTTCCCAGGTGAAATAAGGTCCCCGAACTTCCAGCTCGAGTAAATTACAATCTTGAATACATAG
The DNA here is from genome assembly GCA_948193385.1 of Breynia disticha f. nivosa. Taxonomy (NCBI): domain Eukaryota; kingdom Viridiplantae; phylum Streptophyta; class Magnoliopsida; order Malpighiales; family Phyllanthaceae; genus Breynia; species Breynia disticha. Next base: position 4,723 of record CANYCX011284823.1, read on the forward strand.
GTTGAACTCTTTAGAAGAACGCAACGAAAAGGGTGCACCACCTTTTTTATCCGTATGTCTTAACATAGAATTAAAGTCTCCGGCTAAAATCCACTCAGCAGAAACTGATGGAGCAAGCTGCCGGAGAGATCTCCATAAATCAGCTCTAGTGGACGGTTTTGGACTCCCATACACTGCAGTAAGGAAGAATGCAATGTTCCCCCACTCAACATAGGCATGAATCAGTTGTCCCGACTGATGAATTTTCTGAATACTGAGGTTCGGATCCGACCAGAGTAACCAAATCCCACCAGAAAAACCGATCTCTTCCTCTCTAATATTAAATTTAAAACCCAACTCAGTTATAATAGAGTCTGCAGTGGTACCACTAACCCAAGGCTCAATCAAAATTAACAACACAGGTTTATACATAAGAACCATATCACGACAAATAGCTTTGAATCGAGTACTAGCACAACCTCTACAATTCCAAGCTAAAATCATTATTAATTATTATAAGGATATTAAGGGTTATGAGGACTTAACTCGGGGGAGAAGCCTCATCCGAGTGAAAGACATTAGATGTCCTGGAGGCCTCTTTGTGATTAGGCGTTTGGTGCTCTGGTCCCGCATCAAATTTTGTTCGGATTGGATTAGCCGAATCATAGCCTCTCATGTCTGAGTCCTTAGATCTGGGGTTAGAAGAAGAATCAGATGGGGAGTTGCAGGAGTCCCCATTGATCATTGCCGAGTTTGAAAGAGGAGGGGTTATCTGGGTTTGGTTTAGGATCCCTACTGAAGGGGATAAACCAGACTTGTTGGGTGAGGGTTCGGTGGTAGGTAGAATCTCCTTGCTGGAGGCATCCATGATAGGTGGGGGAGAGGAGAGTTTAGTTTGCTCATTTTGTGAATTTTTACGTTTAGGTAGCTTGGGACCCGAATGGCTAGCAGGCTTACTAGCTGATGAAGTGTTTGAGGTTTTAGAAGGAGGACAATTTTCTTTGTTGTTCGTAGGGGATCTTGAGGACGACTTAGAAGTAGTATCCTTCGCCTCAGCATTTGACTGCTGTCTACCTTTGTGCACTTGTGAGGTATTGGCTTTAGGAACTTGGAGAGTAGAGATTATTGTTCCTCTTTGCTCCGCATCATTAGAAGCCTCCTCCAGATTGGCTATAACCGCGAAACGAGATCTATCAATAGGTTCAAGTCCTTCCGAGTCTGCCGAGTTGTCATGCGTGACTTGGTTGTGGGTAATGGGTTTAGCTTGTGGTGGGCACGGGCCATCTTGAGGGATAACTGATTGGGCGCTAGTATTTTGAATGGTTTTTTCTCAGATCGTCTCCTTCTAGTCTGGGCAATCATCCAATCACCATAAGCATGGCAGAGCTCTGGTCTTTCTAATTCCATAAAATCCATCATTGTCGTTTTGGCGAGCTCGGGTTCAGCAGGTTGAGGGACAGAAGGGCCGGTCATTAGCTCTAAACAGGTATCCTTCTTGTGGCCATATTTGCCACAATGAAAGCAGATGGAGTGGAGACCCTCATATTCCACAGTTCTGACACGCCTCTGGAATCGAAATTTGGAGACTAAAGGTTTGTCCAGATCGATTTCAACGCTAACTCGGGCATATTGGCCTCGGGAAACCTCCATCGTTGTTTCATCCACTCTCAGGGTTTTTCCCAATTTGTCTCCCACTCTCGCCAAGAAAGTTTTATTGAAGTACTGAATGGGGAGTTTAGGTAACCTAATCCAAACTGCTGCTTTCGTGATTCTATCAGTCTCTGGGTCAAACGACGGGAACCAGCGTTGGACAGTTAGATAATGATCTGCAACTAACCAGGGTCCACCAAACAGAGCAATTTCGTAATCAGCATCATGAAGAAGACGAATTACATAGTAATTGTTACCCACATCCGTGATAATCATCTGCCCTTTAGGTTTCCAGAGGCTTAGTATGCGATTTTTTATGATGGTAAACCCTACATTCCTACCCAAGACTTTCACGATGAGGGCTTTTTTCCAGGGTTTACACATCGATTTGTATTCATCTTTCGTCAACACAATAACCGGGCAATCAGCCTCCTCCTCCTCTTCCTCTTCATCTTCATCAAACCAACCCATTTCATCGTCTTCTTGCTCAGCTTCCCTCATGGGCTCGTCCAGCGTTCCCAAAAGAGTGTCTTTAAAGGAAGGGGTTTTCCTTTTTTCTGGAGAGGACAATGGCGGTAGATTTATCACAGGGGGTAAAGAGGGAGTATCGCTCCATTTACCCTTCTTGTTGCTTCCCGAAGACTGTGCTTGGGATAGCGAAGGAAATTGTTGCTCCATAGCTGTCTTAGTTAGAGGGTCAAGTGTGGGATCAGGTGTAGTTTCAAATGGTTGGGGAGTCATACAGTCAGGGGGCGGCTGGGATGGTTGGGTCTCATCAGGCGTAGGGTTTTTAAGTTACAGTAGAGATTTGGCTTTAATAAATCAAACGTACTTTAACTACAAATGAAAGTAGAAAGGATTAAAGAAATAGAACATTAAAAACACGTGTCGTGTGGGTCACATAACTCTTGCAAAGTCAGAAGTTATATAAGTGAACCACACTTGGCTTAAAACCCCAAACAAAACTAACCAACAAACTATAACAAACAAACTATCCTCACTTTCATCTCTCTCCGTTATATTCAACATCAAAGCTCGAGCCTTTACGTCGTTTTTCCTCGTAAAGTTCCAATCTTTTTGAAAGATCTTATTGTTTATCCATCTGGGTCAATGGAAAAAAAGGTGGTTGTGGGTTTAGTATGTGCAGCTGCGGTGGCCGGAGCGGTGGCAACGGCGGTGATCGTTAGAAGGAAGATGAGGAGTGATGGGAAGTGGGGGAAGGCAATGGAAATAGTTAAGGAGTTAGAGGAGAAATGTGGGACCCCTATTGGGAAGTTAAAGCAGGTGGCTGATGCTATGGCTGTTGAGATGCATGCTGGTCTTGCCTCTGAAAATGGTAGTAAGCTGAAAATGCTTATCAGCTATGTTGATAATCTTCCTACTGGGTATATAAATCTCTCTCTTACATGCACTACATGTTCTCTATCTATTATTCACTTAGAATCTTCTTGTTCTTTTTAATGTTTATGCGTTTCATTTGTGTCAGATCTACTTTGATCCAATTTTGTTTGTATGTTTGTGTTAATTTGGCATAATGAACGGAAATTTTCTTGGAATGATTTTGTGATTATGCAAATCCTTTTTATTCAATTGTATGTGCCTTAATGGTTTTGCTTTATGTTTTTTTTTTGAGGTGGTGCTGATTGTGGTTTTGCTGATCATTGCTTGATTTTTTGTATTGTAGTGAAGAGGATGGGTTGTTTTATGCTCTGGATCTTGGTGGAACGAATTTTCGGGTGATACGTGTGCACTTAGGAGGAAAAGAGGGTGGTCTTGTTAATCAGGAATTCGCTGAGGTGCCTATTCCTCCAAATTTGATGACAGGGACTTCAGATGTAAGTGTGGATGTCTCTGAAGTTCAAATTATTGTTTATACAATGTTATTTTGGATTATGGATAAGGTTTCTGAATTTCCGATATTATTGCATTCCAGGAACTTTTTGACTACATTGCTGCAGAACTTGCAAAATTTGTTGCTCAGGAAAGTGAAGAGTTTAAACTTCCACCTGGGAGAAAGAGGGAATTGGGTTTCACGTTTTCATTCCCCGTCTTACAAACTTCCATTGCTTCTGGGACGCTGGTTAGATGGACTAAGGGCTTCTCCATAGATGATACGGTTAGCCCTAATCTGCTTGAATATTAATTTTGAGTCATAACTTATTACTTTATGTTTCGTTTGGGATTATGTAAAGATCAATTCATTTGAGAGGATTATGTGAATTCCCCATTTTTTTATGAACTGAACTGAATTCTACTTATAATGTTGCTGAAGATGCACTTGTTCTCTGTCTCTTTGCACCGTAGGTGGGCCAAGATGTGGTGGAAAAATTGACTGAAGCGATGCAAAGACAGAACCTTGATATGCGTGTTTCTGCTCTGGTAGTAATAACTATGGTGTTCTTGTTTTCGTAGTATTCTAACTTCGTCAGGAATACTTTTCTGCAATCCTCTGTTTCTGTTGATTATAGTTTCCTATAAGTTAAAGATAAGTGCAAGAGTTTTTACTGTCTTTTATCCTCTGGCCAATTTAATTTTTTAATTAACAGCATCAATGCTAGGTCAATGATACAGTTGGAACACTTGCTGGAGGTAAATACCACAACAAGGATGTCGTTGCTGCTGTGATCTTGGGTACTGGATCAAATGCAGCTTACATTGAACGTGCACAGGCAATACCTAAATGGCACGGTGCTCTCCCTAAATCTGGAGAGATGGTTTGTCGTCCACATGGTTTTTTTTTTCTTAAACTTCCTTGTTAAATCCTAAAGCTTGTTTGCCTCGTTGAAATGCAGGTTATAAACATGGAATGGGGTAATTTTAGGTCATCACATCTTCCATTAACAGAGTATGATCATGCTTTGGACATTGAGAGTTTAAATCCTGGTGAACAGGTGATTTTACAACTTTTGATTTGTATTTGGCTCCCATCTTTCCCTTCTTTCCTTTCAAGTCATTTTTCTTGTTTACTTAAATGTTCGACCTCATACAATCATCATTAATTCGCTTCAGGTTTTTGAGAAGTTAATTTCTGGTATGTACTTGGGAGAAATTGTGCGCAGAGTGCTTCAAAAGATGGCTGAAGAAGCTGGGTTTTTTGGTGACACTGTTCCTACAAAGCTCAAAGTGCCATTTATTTTAAGGTACATTTGAACGAAATATGGATGCGTTTGGATTTTTTTTTATATGTGACCCCTAACCACTTGAAGCTTGAAACTCAGACCTCAGATTATTAACACCCTCATCCAACTACTTAGCTAGCCTGAAAAGAGTTTTTGGTTGAGAGCACAATCATTGAATAAATAGTTTAGATTTTTTAAATTCTGATATCCATACTCAGTAATTGCACTTTTAGTATTCAGATAACCTGTCTATTGATGGCAGTTCTTATCTTAATAATACAGTTGATTCAAAGCTCTGATCTAATTAAACATTTCTAGGAAGCTGATTTCTACAAGAGTTATGCATGCTTGAAAATGTCACCATTTAAGTTTTTACAATGTGAAGAACGTCACATTACTTGGCCGTCTGATCTGACATCTTCTCATGCAAAATCTCTTTTGATGATTCCTGATTTGTTTTAGAAGATGGACTTCATTTATAAGCATATTCATAATATACTTACAGCATATTCGGCAATTTATTTTTTCAAATAGCTTCTGTTACTTGACACATATTTTGTTTATATGAGGTCTTATATGTTATTCAACCACCCTCAAACAGATGCATCATGAAAAAGAATTTAACATTTTTCTTTAAGATTTTATAAATTCATGATTTCGAAGTGTTATTTGAGATGCATGAGCGGCACCATGCTTACAATTATCAGTAAAAAGATTTACCAGATTTCATTTGGCACCATTCTTACAATTGTCAATAATAGATTTACTAGATATTTGTTCTTTGATTTGGGGACTAAATCTGCAGAAATGTTTACATCGTGAATTTGGATATGCAGGACACCTGACATGTCGGCGATGCATCATGACTCGTCCTCTGACCTTAAAGTTGTCGGAAATAAATTGAAGGATATCTTGGAGGTAATTCTCATAGCCCGCAAGCTTCTCAGAATCTCTATAAATAGTTAGAAATTGATCATCTTAACAATCTCCACTTTCTGGTGTCTTGATTTGTCCCTGATGAGAATGACTTGAACCTGGTCTTTCTTAGATTAAAGTGGTTAGCTGGCAATGCATCATTACGCTTTCTTTTTCGATCCCTTATAATTCATCCTTTAGTATAGAGACGATGAATTTCGTTACTGTATCCCTCTTCAGTTTTGCAAAATCTGTGTATTTTAAGCTCTCGTTCATTTTTCCTTTCAGATATCTAACACCCCATTGAGAACAAGAAAGGTAGTTGCTGAGCTCTGCAACATTGTCGCTACACGTGGTGCCCGGCTCGCAGCTGCTGGGATAATGGGCGTCCTGAAGAAAATTGGAAGAGATACTGCCAAAGAAGTGGGAGATAACAAGGCGGTAATAGCCATGGATGGCGGATTGTATGAACATTACAGCAAATACAGCAAGTGTTTGGAGAATACTCTTTCTGAATTGCTCGGGGAAGACGTATCTAAAAGCATTGCGATCGAGCATTCCAACGATGGCTCAGGAATCGGAGCTGCTCTTCTCGCAGCATCGCATTCTCAGTATATATAAGACTTGAGTGAAGAACAATATTCTCTACATCTGAAGCCGATTCATTCTGAACCTCTTCACCCATATTCTCTCGTCCATTTGATGGCACATTCTTCATTTCCATTTTTACTTTCCCTCTTTTAGTTTATGAGAATATTTTTTAAGTTACACATGTTCTAAAGATGGATAGGATAAGCGTGAGTTGCAAGTGGCTAATATTGTCCGCTTTCAACTTGCAATTTGAGCCGACATTTTCCGTTGCCGGCGACTATTCTTTTGGGGAAGATAATAAAACGAAATTCTCAATTTTTTTCTGCCAACGTCATTGCATTGATGAATGTATGACTACTTTTTGAGCCTTAACAGATTTTTTATTGTGCTTCGAAACAAATGGAGCCAACATTGATGAACATATGACTTCAACTTGAATTACGTGAGGAGTGATCGAATCGAATATCAAATAAGAATCATTCTGTCATAACAGATGGAGCCAACTTTGTCTGATATTATCCACAGTAGTTTCAGTTTTCCCATTCCTTCGTTAATTCTCATAGAAACAATCACATGCATGTTAGGACAGAGTTGTGGAAACTGCAAAAACATATTGATGGCTGAAACTTAAAGTCAAATTAGAAGGTTCCAGCAGTGGAATCGAAACATAAACGAGTCCGTAAACATTATTACCTTCCTGGAAAAACCACTTTTCCATTTTTCTCGAACCCTAATGATAATCTATAATTGCACCCTCCAAATTTTCCTACATGGAAACATTGGAAGACTTGTCATTGGAGAGGCTTTTTTCATTCTGGCCTGCGTTTTCTTCATGTATGACCCGTTTATTTTCTCCGACAAGATTGAAACTATCTGCAGCATATATATATTTATGGCTTGACATCTTGATTAGAACTTTGACAAAGAGCAAGTTCTCCATTAGAATATACCTCTGAGTGGAATATTGCCTTCTGCATTGCTCGCCCCTTTTCTTTCGGTTAGTCCTCATAGAAATGAATACATGTTGAAACTTTTATGAAAGACTGAATACCTGTCATCTCCACTTTCTGCAGTCCGGGAATATAAATAACAAGTTTATAGGATTAAAACTCAATAAAATAAAAATAATTCCAAATTTGTGCAGTACATTAAAACATGTTAATGACATACATGATCCCTTCTTTTAACCTTAAGTTGCAATTATACCTGAAGTTTGAAGGTTCAGGTTGATGAGAATTCTTTTCAGCATTTAAATGTCAATAAAGAAAAAGTGAAAGTGCAATGATTCTGAGCTTCATAGAAATAATGCCGACTTTGCAATCATTTGGCTGTGGAAAAAACTCTTCCTAAATGCACAAAATTTCAAGAAAGATTGCATCTGTCTGTTGGATTTTAGTTCGACAAAAGAATAAAAAAAATTAAAAATAGTGAAGTGAATGAGAATAAATAAAGCAACCTTTGAGATGATAGAAGGAAACCTCAGTTATAATGGTTTTTGAGACATGGTTTGCTCTGAAGCTCTGCAAAACATGCAGGAATGAGTCTCTACGAAGCTCCTTGTGGTGGCAGTGCCACATCTCCTAACTAAGCTCAGAACATATATTTATGGCAAACAGGATGAAGCCAGGCAAACACACCACTGTTAGGTTTTTATTCGACTGTGTAAGATTATATATAGTTCTTGCCATCTTTTTGATTAAACTGAGCTCTTTATATTTTTAAGTTACTCGAGATTTTGCTACCTTGCAATCTACGAATTTCGTCAGAAATTTGCTGTCGCTTTTAGCTTTTTTCTTGTAGTAACTATACATAGATTGAGAAAAATTCATGATTAGTTTGCGATATGTTGAACTTTAATACTATAAAGTACACATGTTTTGTATTTATTTTTAACTTCAGTGTTTCTTGATGTTATATTTGTTGTGAATGTGTGATGTATGTGTATATTATGTTGGTATTATAAAATTCACGTTGAATAATTATAGAGATGGAAAGGTGTTTATATTGATAAACATTTTATAGGTTTAGTGAAGGAAATAATTATAGAGCTGGGTTTCGAAGATCAAACCGTCGAAATTCCCTCCCCATCCACGCACGAAGCCTCCTAATGTCCACATTGACACATTCAAGCTTTTACCTATTCTTCTCTTCAGTCAATAAACTTCCTCTCCTCTTTCCTGTTGGGTTAAGAAATTATTTCTTCTGTTCTTCTTGTTTCTCTATACGAGATGACCTGTTTTATCCCGAGCAAGATAAACCCTTTACAACAGTAATTTTCTTACGACTCACGCTCTGCAGTTTACTTTACTATGTTCTTTATTTAACACTGTTTACACGATTCTTCATGAAATTTGCTTCTTCTAATCCATTGTGGATTTTGGATTTCTGGAGAAGTTGGAAAAGCCACGGAAACTTGTGAATTATTCAAGAAATGCTTGCAGTGTAATAATGTTGTCTCATATTGGAAAGATTTGAAATTTGCTTCAATGTGGATTTTTGTGAATTGATAGGGCCAATATGTTTAGAATTAACTAAACTGGTCCCTATTATGTAATTTTGCTATACGTGTATTTTATTTTACATTTTACTTTATTTAATTATAAATTCATACACTGTTCATAAGAAATTGTTTGGTTAATTTCCCTTAAGGTCACTAAGGTTTGTCACTCAATTCAATAAAGTCCCTTAAGTTTATTTTCATCACTTATATTAGTTGACATACTGGAGGATCCATTTACTTATCACAGAGTGTCACTTGAAAATTAAAAAATGACAAGTGAATTTTTTTTTAAAAAAAATTATTTTTATAAAAATAATGAATAAGATACAAAGAACTGAGTTATTGATTTTTATTATTTTCATAAAAAATCTTTTTTTTTTACTTTTTGGTATATAGAATATATAACTCAATTACAAATTTTCTCCCCAAAAAAAAATAGTACAAACAATCCTCTCATTTATATTGATCAATAATGTTCTCTTAAGTCTTTGCTAATTATTTTGAAAAAAATTATAATATTTAATTATCATACGAAACTTTTGTAATACTATGTCACAAATAATTATATTTGGTATAAAATAGTATGATATGATTATAATACGACTAACACAAATTGACATCCTGTTGATATATAAATTTTGTACGACTTGACTAATACAAATTGACAGTAACGCTAATATAATATAGAGTGTTATCTCTTTAAACACAGCATCACATACCATAAGCCAACAGATGCTCCCATTGAATTTTCTGAGAGAGAAATTGGTAGCAACTATACAGATCTACAAGAGTGGCCTATGAAGAAATGTGAATTATAGGGAAAAAAGGGGGCATGCATGCACCTACCAACCATTCAAACAATGCCATAAAAGTATAAACCATCTAGTTAGGCAGTTCTCAATGAAAAAGACCTCTCAATGCTCCCATACATCTCTGTTTCCTGTACCCATTGTTCTTGTTTTAACCCTTTTCCTGCTACATTGAACATGCTACTGTAGAATTTCAAATACAAAATTCAAACTGGGATTAGACTTTCGTATTTCATATTTCATATTTCGTAATATTTAAACTTGCAGGTTTATAGCTTCAGTAGTCGGCAGAAGTCTATATATAAGACATTGTACATACAGTCGTTCTCAGTGTAATTAAACCTATAATAATGAAGA
>CANYCX011284967.1:0-23228 GCA_948193385.1 Breynia disticha f. nivosa
ATATTTTGTACAATATTGTTAGATCTTTGTGATGGTGTTATAATTCTTCAACAGCAATTGGGGGTGCCTGAGCTGCCCTGATACATGCAAATCAATTTCTTATATTTTTCAACAGCCCTGATGCCTAGGAGTATTGAAAAAAAAGCTGTCGTTCTTTCAATGTACTTGTAGTTTGTCACTGTAGCCCTGTGTTATTTTCTAATTTGTTCCAATGTCATGCTCTTTTGAATTTTCAATATATATGAAAATGCTGTTTGGCACAAAATGTTGTTTTCCTTATTGAAAGTAGACCATACTACTTAAATATAGTGTCATAATGATCTTAACCAAACACAGCCTCACTTGTTTGATGAACTTTTATTAAAAATACTAACTATTTAAAATAATTATATAGCCAATTATTTTCTCTTAAAATTTTTATCAATTTGATGGCATAACAACTTTTGCATAGTTGTGATAAACATGTTTAAATTTTTGCAAAAATCTGAGCTTGAGTAGCTAAAAAATTAAATTCAATGAGAATAATAAGGTAACATACTTTACCCTTCTTACGTTATACATGCATATTTATTTTCCGATTCCTATGTTTTTTTAAATAATTATCGTGATCGTCGAATTTTTCATCGGTAATTCAAATTATTATATATATTAACTTTGTCGAGTGACTCCTTTATTAGAAAAATTTAAAGACTGCAAAAACCAAATTACGACGTAAAGATAGAGCGAAAGAAGTATAATCCGAATCGGGATGACATGATAAGCAGTGAAATTTGATGAGGAAAAAGAGCAGAAGAATGGAGAAGCGTGATGGTAGGCAGGGAAGAAGGCAACTTCCATTTCCATAAATGCAAAACGAGAAATACGTACTTCCATTGCATCATCCTCTTCCATTACATTACCTCCACTCTCTTCCGTATCTTCAGTTCCCTAACCTCCACCATCTTTTCATTTCTTCCTCATTTTCACCTTATTTTCTCCCCATTAACATCTCTCTCATTACAATAATTTAAACTTTTATTTAAACATTAAAACTAAATAATTATATGTGAAATCTGGAAAACAAATTGAATAAAGAAGCAACAGATAAAGGTATTATTATATTGGTTGGATTAGAAGAGATAAAGCTGAAAATAGGCATCTCCTAATATTCTTTTTTTTGTGTGGACTGCATCCATGAAAGCTGCTTCTTATTTCTTTCTTTCAGAAAATTTAATGAAAGCTACTCCAACTTCTGTCACATGATGGACTTTGTATTTGAATTGATATGGGTTGCCTCCATTTTCAACCCTATCTTTTCAACTCTACTTTACTTCAAAAATTAATTAATCTTTTTCGTTTACTTCAGAAAACACACTAATGAAATAACATATTTGAAAAAATCCAACGTTCGAATACTGTTATAGAGTTAAAATATATTATAAACTGATAAAATGACACAAAAAAGTCAGTTTTTTTTTTAAATTTCAAGGTGAAATAGTGCGTAAAAACTGTAAAAAGGCCAAAAAAAACTAATTACAGTGATGGAAGTTATTACGGAGAAGAGATAAGATTAAGCAACATGAAAGGAGAAGATTCCACGTGTCGAGCATATAAGTGATGTACAAGTTTGAGTGGATCACCCCAAACAGAGGAAGAACTGGTCTAAGTAGTTTCACTTGCTGTTCCCGGTAAAAATCACCGGTTTGTCCAGTTATAGCAACTCCCTTTTTTATGTGATGTGTCTTAAAAGCATTATATAAAAGAAAAAAAAACAGAAACTTTTTTTGTGGGTTTAAGAAAACAAGTTTGGTGGTTTTCAGGGGTTTTTTGGTGATCAATCATATTTACATTCTGTTCATAAAAAAAGATTCAATCTTTTTCCTTTTTTTTTTTCTTCAGTTCATAAAAGGTTAGCTTTTTATGCTTTCATGGTATTTTCTTTGTAGTGTTGGTTTGAATTGTGTGAAAACTATTTGAATTTTCATCAATTTTTTCAAAGAAAGATTGTGAATTTGTGAAGGAAAATGGGGTTTTGGTTCTTCTTTGCATTTGTTAAGGTTGTCTGAATTAGTTTTGTGTTTGACATTTGCTTTGATCTTGTAAAGTCTTGTTCTTTTAAGATAACAGAAGTTAGTTGTTTTTGTGTGTCTTAAAAGAGTTGAATTGTGAGAGTTTCTCTCTTCATTTTTTCCGTTTTTTGAAATTTGAGAGTTTTTTGTCATTGTTTTAACGTTTGAACTTGTTGTTTAGTGGCTACTGTAGGGGTTTTGGGATCTGATAAAGATTTCAACAAAATGCTTTACAATTATTCTGTCACACAAGATCATTTCATTGATCATTTATAGAGTTCATTTTTCTATAATTTTTATATTGTACTTAGTTTCTTCTTTGTCAGAAGTTTTTTTTCTCTTCAATTACATGTGTTATGGAATGAAGATCATTGATCTTTATGGTTTTTTTACATTTTGCCTGTTTATGAAACTTAAAGGTTACATGCTTGCAATGTTTCTAGGTTCTCCAAGTTCATGGTTGTTTGCAGAAATGGGGTGAAGAGATCATCCTTAAATGGATAGGTAAGGATATTTGTTTCTTTAAGACATTGTTTATTGTCTATGCTTACAGTTCGTATTGATAAAGTTGATCTTAGAGTCACATAATATGCTATTTCTGCAACGTTCAATTTCGTGCCGCTATAGGGGATCGTGTGTGTTTCCTTGTAATTTACTGAAGATTCAATGAAAGGAAAGAATTTGAAGTTGAATTGCAATTAAGGAAGATAATTTTGCATTTATTACATTATTGCAGGGTTTCTAACTTCTTAATTTAGTACTTTCAAGATCTGCGGACTCAGGCCACAGTTTGTTTCATGAGTTCTTCTAACAATGAGTTCTTGAGATATGGTATTGGAAAAGAGGTTGTACTATGGTTTTACTGGGAACCAAGTGCCTGTGGTTCCTCGAGCATCGAGATCAGCAAGGGTAAAGATATGCCGTTTTTTCAAGGTTTTACCCTCAACTTTTTTCTTCACATGACTTTCCTAATTTACTTTTCTTTGTTTCTGTTTTAGGGAAGGAGACCGATTGGAAGGAAATGTGAGGCTAATAAGATACATGCTTTTGAAATTTTGGCCAGTGTAGCTGGAGAATTGTTGCAGGATGATTTTTCTGTTCCTAGTTCTGATTGTAAGAATGCACAAATAAATATTGCTAGTAATAATGTTAAGTGGGATCGAGTGGGTGAGAACAAATTGCCATCAGAAGAACCTTCAGAAGAAGGGGAAATTTGTGAGAAGAAACCTGATTGTTCACCCATGTTGCACGGGCACCGACGCAGGTGTTCGTTGGATTGCTTTTTACAGGCTCAAGAAAGTGTCAGTTTTGAGGGCAGCTTAGCTTTGAAGAAGTTTGATCATTCAGGGAAGATGTATGTTGGTGACAATATGGATACTTACAGCAGAAGCCCTTCTGGAAAAAATCGGGGAGACTTGGCTTATGCAGAGAAATGCTGGGAAGATGGAGGTTCTGTTATTGAGGAAAGGACCGAAGACGGTTTATCTTCAAAAATAAAAGCTTTTAGAAGCAGTATACTTAATGTTAAAGGCAGTTTGGTTGGTGCTGAGGAACTTGACATGAACCAGCCACTGAGCAATAGTTCTCAAAGCAACACAGAAGAGTCTTTATTCATGGATTTCATGGCTCTTACACCCTTTCCGGGGAAGCGTGTTGATGTAAATCCAGTTACAGAAGATGATGATGACAATTCCGTTGGGTGCTCTCAAGGTGGCATCATGGTCAATGACTACAGGCCATCACCACATATTAGAGATCGGAGAATTAGGAAAGTGTCAGCTTCCAGATACTGTAAAGTAGCCCAAAATAAGAAAGGTGGAGGCTATTCTAAGACAGGTAAATGCATAATTTAAATGATATAGAAAAGGCGAATCTTTCCTCTTTTTATGTCATGATTAATTGTAAATTGCCTGTTATCTTTCTGATTTTTTTCTCTAAATCTTGTTAGATTCATATATCTACCGTCATATCTATGTATTTACTTTTGCTATCAAATGGTATTTGTTAGATGGGAAGGCGAAACCAAATTACTACAGCGGAAGAGCATCTTATGTTCATCAAAATTCTCAGAAGATGTTTCCTTTCAAAAAAAGGAAGTTCTTTGATCAATGTGAATTTTATTGTGAAGATGAGACTTCTCCTGTTATGACTACTAACGACGAAAGCAGTCAACGTTCTAAGATACATGGTTGTCTACTTTTATTTTATATTCCTCTGTTAATGTTCAGGCTTTGAGACCACATTACTTTTTATGAATAACCCAATCTCTGTTTGCAGCTAGCGGAGAATCATCCGCGGCGGCAGGTCAACATCAATCCATGGACTGTAATGGTAAGGAACTCCCTATATAGTGGACTTGATGGTTTTACTGATACATCATCTTAGATGGTGGTCTTACAATTTCTTTTCTTTTTTTTTGTATTTCTTCAGTGAAGCTTAGTATTAAATCATTTAAAGTTCCAGAACTCTTTGTTGAGGTTCCTGCAACAGCAACTGTTGGTTCATTGAAGGTATTAAATATAGCCTTCTGAGTAACCTTATGTTAAAACGGTTGATACGCCAGTTTTTTTTTACGAACGTTATCAGGCATGGGAAATTAGTGATATGCCAGTTTTTTTCTGACAAACGTTATCAGGCATGGGAAATTACATTCGAGCGATATCTGGTATAACTTTTATGATTTTTGTATGATCTAATTGGAGCTTTTTGAATCTAGTATGGTTAGGAGATCATAATTTCTGGAATGTGGTTTCAGTTATTATTGTATTGCTGATATATGTTCACATTCTGCAGAGGACAGTTTTGGAGGCTGTGAGTGCCATTCTTGGGGATGGACTGCATGTTGGCATTCTTCTTCAAGGAAAGAAGGTTCGAGATGACAGCAAAACGCTGTTTCAGACTGGAATTTCCCAAGACGATAAACGCCGTAGCTTGGGTTTTATGTTGGAGCCTACGCATTCACAAGTAGCGCCACCTTCTGGCATAGACCAACCCTTTCTGTCAGGAAGAGCAGCTAAGAGGCTTTCTGGGTGGGTAATGGGAATTTGCTTATAGTTTTGGCATTCAGTTTGAGTTGAGAAGTCGTGTAGGCTCAAGTTGTCTTGTGTTTTTTTTTTTCAGGCATGGATCATCTGCAACAATTCAACGGGGGAATACTGGATGTACTCTGATTCCACCGGATGTTAATTTTCAGAGTCACACTCCTAGTGAATTTGGTGTCAATGCTCCAATTGATGATTTAGCATCCAACTCCAAGGCTCTGGTCGCAGTTCCTGCAATCAGTATGGAGGCATTAGCTGTAGTTCCGTATAACCGGAAATCTGGGCATAATGAGTTTGTGCAGCGAAGGATCAGGAGACCATTTTCAGTTTCAGAAGTTGAAGCACTTGTCCAGGCAGTCGAAAAACTTGGGACTGGCAGGTTAACTCAATGTTTAAATTATCGTTGATGCAAGGTTTAATGGTACAATCTGTCATACTGATTCCATTTTTCAGGTGGCGCGATGTCAAGCTGCGCGCTTTCGATAACGCTAACCACAGAACTTATGTAGATTTGAAGGTATGCGATTCAGTTACACACCGTTTACCGAGGTTTCGATTTTCGTGAAAATAGTATGGCAAAAAATGGATTTCATGCTATTGACGTTTGCTCATTTCGATTTTGGACACTTTCCGGAAAGTACAACTTCCCCTCTTCACTTACCCCTACCAAGTGAGCCCTAAGAATAAATTCTAGTGTTTGATGCCCTCGATCATTTATCAATGGTGTTTGTAGGATAAGTGGAAGACATTGGTTCATACAGCAAGAATCTCCCCGCAGCAAAGGAGAGGAGAACCCGTGCCGCAGGAGCTTCTGGACAGGGTTTTAGCTGCGCATGCATACTGGTCACAGCAGCAGGTGAAGCAACATGCCAAAGCAGCAGTTTAAAGCATTTCGCTTTCTCCATTGAAGCACAGAAGAGAAAGCTGGAGAGTAGAACACTACCCTCCGGGTAGTGTTTGTGATTATTTCAAATGTAAAGCTTATAAGTAAAGAAAAAGGAAAATTCTATGTAAATTAGATTCATGTGTGACGCTTACATTGCCTTCATCTGTAATCAAGCTGTGCCTTCTTGATAACAAAAGGTTCATTTGTAACCAATTCTTTGTATGAAAGCCAATCATGTTTATTGCTTAACAATACTACTTAGAAAACTTTCTGCATAAAAAACCTGACGAATAAGAATAAATTCCCAGCATACAAGAAATAAAATGCAAGGTTTGTTTAAAAAAAAAACAGATAATAGGATGATATTTCATCTGAACAATGGAATAAAAAAAGGAAAATGGATGTGATGTCCCTACCATCTTCATGGAATAATAAAAAATCATGTTTGTTGGAGCAAAAAGGTCTCGACTTTTCAATTCCTGCAATGTTCATGGTGGGGAAGAAAACAAGAAAATTCTTTCTGAGAATCAAGTGTGCAGTTCTTCAGAAAGTGCCAGGCAATGACGCTTCAAAAAAACAGGAGGAATGTTGGCACAATAACATGAGTAATGAGTACGATTATGATATTATACGAGTAACATGCATATAATTTTTGTAATATTTATATTATCAATAATAATATTTAATAAAAATAGCATTATACGATTACAACACGAGTAATACGAACTCCTACCAATGTCAAGTGCTGTCGTTGATTCTCAATGGTTGATGTGTTAGTGGTGGCGTCTGATTCCCATAAGCATTCAATACTCGCGCAGTCTCTTGGCTTTGCTCATCTTCAACTGTCTTCACTACGAGATAAATTTATGATGAAAATCAAATTAAAAATGAAATAAATTGAACAAAAGAATATAAAATAATATTAAATTAATTAATTATAATTTATTTTTCGTACTTATTTTTTATTTTTTAAATAATTGAGGTATATTTTCACTTATTCGATTAAATAATTGTGATTAAAAATAATAAATATGTCATGTATATATTTGACGCTTCGCTCTTATTAATTAGATATAATTATTAGATAAAATTTAATAAAAAGCATAATAATTTTTATTTTAGCTTAAAAAATAATTTCAACAAAACAATTTCCCTCGAATTCTCATGAACTAAAATAATTATGAAATTACATATAAAATATAATATTTATGGATATATGATTTACGAGGAAAAGCATTAGAGGAAAAAGGAAGATAAGAAGTGGAATTGTGGGGGAGGAAAGGAAGGACACGTCAGCAGTCCACATAGGAACAAGTCAACCTACGATGAGACACATTTGTAATTATCCACAAATCTCATGCTATGTTGTCTTAACCAAAGTTTCGTCGTTTCTTTTACGTCCTTTTGTGTATTCTCTCTCCGTTATATTTTATAAATTATCAAAATTTTTATTCATAAAATAAAAAAATAACATTTTTATTTTGAATCGTATAAAATAAAACGAAAAAATATTTTTTTTCATTTATGTAATATCTTTTCATAAATTTTCAATTTTTACCAAAACTTTTTCCGAATATCGAGTTTTTCAAATTAGTTCTCTTCACATTGAGATGTAGTGTTTCTTAAAAGAATTAACACAATTTTACAAAATTAGTTTTTCTTTTGTCCTGAATAACGTTTTAATTTATTATTTTTATGTTATTTAAAATAATGACTATAATTAAACAAATTGATTAAAATATTTTTTTCATACTAAAATTTTAATTGTAAATTAGTAATAGCAACTTCATTTATTGTAGTTTGAATTAATTTAAATTATAAAGTTAATATAAGAAGTTATGTAAAAAGTGAATTTTATAAATACACTTTTTGTCCCATCTTATGTGATACAAAATAAACATTTAGATGTCTCATTTTATGTGACATAAAATAGATTTTTCATTAATATATTTTTTTAAATATGGTTATTAATATTTTAAGTAAACATTCATTAATAATAACTAACCTAATAATCTTTCTCATACTCCACTAGTATAGTATAAAGAAAAATAAAAAATTCTAGTATAATTAATATTTTTATAAAATTTAACTTTAAAAAATCGTATTATATAAAATAATATGAAAGGAGTAACAAATATTTTAAAATAAATTAATTTTATAAAAACATTATTTTTAGAAATAGAAAAAGTATTTAAAACTGAATAATATTTTTTAATTAATGTAAATTTACCATAATTTGCCTGGTCAATATATGGCAAACAATGTATATTGTCGTCACATAGATTTTCATTAACCTTTTTTCCAACTCAATTCATGAAAAATGTGCAAGAAATGAAAAAAAAAATTATTCAAAATTAGAGAAAAATAATGATAATTGTTAATATGATGACTGTTGTTTTTAAAAATATTTTTTATTGAATTTTATAAATTATATAATTTTTTTAAATAAATTAAAAAATTATTTTTATTTTTTAACGTATGTAATAATTATAATTATTTTTCTAATTAATAGGCTTACTTATATAAAAAATTTGAGTGAGATATTCGGTTGACTAAGACCTTGGAGAAGACAAAGACTGAAAATGTGCCACGTCAGACAAACACTAGCTATTTTAATAACAACTGTCAGTTTTTCACAGGCTAAACATGTAGGTCCCACACTGTCTTTAATTCACGGCAAAGACATGTCTACCGTTGATCAATGGCGATAAGGACGGACGGTTCTGATTCTCTGCTGCATTTTCGTTTTGCATAAATAAACACTCTCTCTTATACTTCTAACCTCATAAACACTCTCTCTTTGACTCAAAGCTCGTTCTAATAATTCTTCAAGGTACTGTTTTTTTCGTATTTGTATCAATTCTCCTCATGAGTTCATCATGTTGAGAAAACCTACTAGTTTGAGTCTATATCTTGTGTCCTATCAGCTTAAGTTTACTGTGTTTTTTAAGAAACTTTATGGTTGTTGTAGCTTCATTTATAATCAATATGATTTAATCTAATCTGGGTATCTTTTATACTTTTTTGTTAGTGTGTTTAATGCTTAAAGTTTGAATCTTGAGTCTTTGTTCTGTTCATTTTTGGTATGTTTTGACTGTTTTATTGTTTCTTACAGATTAAGTAGTTTGATTTGCTTGAAGAAAAAGTTGTTTTAAAGGAAAAAGTGATCTTTTGAGAAGGTGGTTGTGTTTTGAGTTATGTTAATAGGGTTGTGTTAAGAGTAGGTTGTTATGGATCCATATATGAGAGGATTTTCGGGGTCAGTTAATGGAATCCAGTTGAGAAATCAAGCTGCATCTGTGTTTCCAAATCAGAGTCTTGTTTCTGGAACTACATTTGAGAATAAGTTTGTTGATCATAGTTTTAGAGAGTTTCATTATTGTCCACCTCCGCCACCTCAAGCTAGTAGTGGAACTCATTATTCAGATGTAAGAACACATGACGCAGATTCTCCGGAAGATTGTGATTTTTCAGATGCTGTTTTAGGTTACATAACTCAGATTCTTATGGAAGAAGATGTTGAGGATAAGAGTAGTACGCTTCAAGATTCTTCAGACCTTCAAGCTGCAGAGAAATCGTTTTATGATGTTCTAGGCAAGAAGTATCCTCCGTCACCCGAGCCAAGTTCAACTTATGCCAATCAAAATGAAGAGTATCCTTATGAGAATTATACTAATAGTTTTTCTAACTATAGGAGTAGTGATGACAGTGGTTGTTTAGATGATATTATTTGGAATCATAAGTCGAGTGATTACAATTCCATTCAACAAGAAGTTCCCAGTGTTTCTAGGCCTCAGTCATCTTATAGCTCTTCAAATAGTGTTATCACTTCTGTGGATGGGTTGGTAGACTCTCCGAGCAGCAGTACTTTTCTTGTCCCTGATTGGAACAATGAGATCCAATCCATTTCACAGTTTAAGAAGGGGGTTGAGGAGGCTAGCAAGTTTCTTCCCAGCAGCAATGATTTGTTTGCTAAAATTGAGCTTAATAAGTTTTTATCTCACGAGGGAAGGTCAAGGACTAATCAAGTTCCCATTAAAGAGGAGTACAAGATTAAGGAGGAGTTTTTGTCTGGTGAGCCAAGGGGAAGGAAGAATCCCTATAGAGAAGATGGAGATGTTGATGAGGAGAGGAGCAGCAAGCAATTGGCTGTTTCTGCTGAATCTGTTCTGCGGTCAGATATGTTTGATAATGTCTTGCTCTGTACTAAAGAAAAAGGTCCGTACGATTTGAATGTTATGCGTGAGGCCTTGAGGAATGCTGCTAAGAAGCATGAGCAAAATGGTCAATCTAAGGGATTCAGTACTGGCAGGGGACGAGGCAAGAAAAATTCTGGGAAAAAGGAGGTGATTGATTTGAGAACACTTCTGATTACTTGTGCACAAGCTGTGGCAGCCGATGATCGCAGAAATGCCAGTGAACTACTAATGCAGATTAGGCAACATTCCTTTCCTTTTGGTGATGGGAATCAGAGATTGGCACATTGCTTTGCTAATGGTCTTGAGGCACGCTTAGCCGGCACTGGTAGCCAGATTTACAAAGGCTTTGTCAGTAAAAGGACTTCTGCTGCTGATATCTTCAAAGCTTATCGCCTTTATCTTGCTGCATGCCCTTTCAGAAAGCTCTCAAATTTTGTTGCTAACAAGACGATAAAGAGTGTGGTATCAAAGTCGACGAAGGTTCATGTAATAGATTTTGGTATACAATTTGGTTTCCAGTGGCCTACTTTTATCCAAAGGTTATCTGAAAGACCAGGTGGGCCACCAAATGTTCGAATGACCGGAATAGAGTTTCCCCAACCTGGCTTTAGGCCTGCAGAGCGGGTTGAGGAAACAGGACGTCGATTAGCCGCATATGCGAAGGAGTTCAATGTGCATTTTGATTACAAAGCAATAGCGAAAAAATGGGAAACTATTCAACTTGAGGAGTTGAAGATCGAAAAGGATGAAGTTGTTGTGGTGAACTGCTTGTATCGTTCTCAGAATTTACTTGATGAAACAGTGACTGTTGACAGTCCAAGAAACATGTTCATCAATTTGATCAGGAAAATCAATCCTGATATTTTTGTTCATGGCATCGTTAATGGGGCATATTGTGCCCCTTTCTTTGTTACCAGGTTTCGAGAAGCTCTATTTCACTTCTCCGCAATGTTTGATATGCTCGAGACTATTGTACCTCGAGAGGATCGAGAAAGGATGCTGATTGAGAAAGAGCTCATTGGTAAGGATGCTTTGAATGTGATAGCATGTGAGGGCTGGGAGAGGGTGGAGAGACCAGAAACATACAAGCAGTGGCAAGCTCGATGCTTAAGGGCTGGGTTTACACAAGTAGAGTTCGACAGAGAAATAGTGAACCAAGCAACTAACAAAGTGAAAAAGCTTTACCACAAAGATTTTCTTATTGATGAAGACAGCAAATGGCTGCTTCAAGGATGGAAAGGACGAATCCTTTACACCCTTTCTGCTTGGAAACCTGCTCCATAGTAAAGCTTCAACAACGACATGTGATCCAGCGCGCGTAGCTCGCCTCAAGTTCCTCTCTGTGCTCTAGCAGTTATGTTACTGTCTCAAGGTATTCTTTCGAAGTTACAATTTCTTCCTCAGTTACAGTCATATGCCTAATGGATGTGTTATATGTAACTCCTGATCATGTATATGATTGATTTTCTTATCAGACAGGTTAATCTAAGTTCCAATCTCCATGGTTGTCTAATGCATGAAGAATGCTACTAAAGGCTTTGCTCACTTATGGAAAACTTGAAGGAGACTTGAAGAACGAGAACCTGTACTTTTCACTTCCATGAACTAGGTAATTAACTGAACTATTAACATCGCAAAAAAACGTATCTTTTTGCTTGAAATGGATATACCAAGTGCAAGACCTGTTAAATGTTTGTTTTATCATACTACATGATCATGCCCCATCTTTGAAGGAGCTTGGCTGGTCCAATGCAGAGTCAAGCAAGGTTGTAACTGATAATATGTTCACAAACGTTTTTACTTGATTTGTATTGAATGAATTAATGAAAGAATCATCATGAATGTAAGCTTTGTTCAAGGCCTCCATGATCAGTTATTTTCTGTCATTGGCAACTGTGTTAAGTGTTAACCTCTGCAATTGCAAGCTTCTTATAGAAACTCTGAAAATACTAAATAGAATCCACTGCATTTGCAAACTTCTCGGAGTGTCTGAAAATGCTAAATAGAATAGACAACATTTAAAGATGTGTAAAGTGTTGTAGCCAATAAGATTTATGTATGAGATAAACTCCAAACCAGGAAGCTGTCTGCATCAGAAACTTACTATTTTGGCGCAAGTGTCGTTGCATGTGTCAACATATTCTCCGGCAAGCCACGCTGCTTTCAGTTTCCTGAAGCAAACATTATGCACAAAGGTTTCATATCCCAACAACACCTAGTGGGGACCTAACTACGATGGATGCTAGATTTATATTAATAATGGAGGTGGAACCTTTCTAGAACCGTTCTTTTCGTTCGGTTACCTGGTCCCATAGCGATTGTGACTCTTTATCTGTGTTTCTTGCTCTGCTCTAGAATATTGAAGGTGGTAGTAGTTTGAAGCAAGACCGAGTTTGTCCATCTCTAAGGTAAGAAAAATTCACAAAGAGTTATTTTTGGGTATCTGTAGCTAACGCTGTATACCTAATAAACACACGCCAGCACCAAGATTTGAGCATCAAACCTTTCAAGTAGAGATGAACAAATTTTATCGCTGAATTCAACCGTCATTATGATAGAGAAGTGGTGGTACTAAAACGATAGTGGCGGTCCTGTTGTATGGGATGCAATGGCTATAATGGTGACAAAATGAGATGTAAACAGGATAATGAGAGTACTCCCACAATCGAATCGAAACCATTCTTTGAGGGAATAAGCATCTTCCACCTTTCTGCTTTATCCACTGAACCAATTTTCATTCTGTATTAGGGTCTCCACCATTGGGATTCTATAAAAATATTTTTTAATATTTATCTTTTCATCAATAGTCCTGATTTTTCAAACAAAAAAATGAAAAATAAGGTGGCACGATATTTTGAAGAATTTTCAATGCAACCTGCAAGTCATGAAATCGTGCTAGAACGGGACGGATTTTTATATCTTGTATTTACTTTTAAAGATATATTATAGTTAAGCAACTAAGGAGACATAATAATTTATTTTATTATTTTACATGTCATCGTCTATTTTTTTTTAATTTTATAATCATTTATTTACTCTGTTTTATTTATCATTCTATTGAAAAATCACTAAATTTAAAACTCTTTTATCCAGTTGACTTTCATTGAGCTCTCAACCATTATTATTCTTTTGTTATTGCATAAATTCGTTTTATTCTATTGCATTTGAAAGAAATCAACAATTTTTTAATATTTTATATTAGCCACAATATGGTTATACAATAAGACTCGTATCGATGTGACACAATCTCAACACAAACCTCATGTCACTTTACCTGTTCATTGTGCTATAAGGCATGCTCACCTTGTTAATCTTGAAATATTACATGGTCATGTAACATAATCATATTATTTAAAAACCACTTCGCATTTTCACTAGCATACCCTCTCAATTATATATATATATATATATATATATATATATAGATATAGAGAGAGAGAGAGAATCAGTTTATCAATTAGAGAAAAAGAGAGAACAATTATTCATTATATTCAGTAATATGTCCATAATGACACGAACAAAAAAGGTATAATGTAAGATTCTTTCCACTTTAGCAAAGATGATAAAAGAATCGTATAGATCAGAATAGAAAAGGATCATTCTACAAGAAACTAAGGTTCTTAAACAACAATATAATTCTGATTCTACAATCTATAATAGTCTTGAAGATAGAACAATCATTAAACATTTTCAAGACTACCATTATAGATTTTCATGGACAAATTACAGGCTAATGAAGGACATTATGTACAGATCTGGACAAAAATGCACTGGCATATGCTTCTCCCTTTCAGTGGAGAAGATGACACAATAAAAGAAACAGATATCATTAGTAACAGATTTTACGAAGGACAGAGCAATGACCATGATGATATATCCCTGCAAGACAATAACTAAATACTAGACACAGATGACCTACCTCAGCATAGCTTCTTTATTTTTCCATCTCATGTAAAGAGATAAGCAGAAATTATAGTACGTTTTCTTTTAAAAGGAATCTTTCTGTGCAGATAACTTTTTTAAGTGCTAATAAGAGATGTACATATGACATTGCAAATATATAAAAACTCTCATTCTTTTTTATCTCTCACATCATTTTACATCTTTATCAATAAAAGAACGAAATTCAGAGCGCAAATAGAACAAAACAATTGAAAAGGAATGATTCCAAACCTAGGTAAACTGTAACCTTGCTATAATCTAACTTGAATAACGTACTTGTAACCTTGATAAAGAAATTGAGTTGTTAAATTTTTTAGATGTATTGAGAGGTACTTGTAACCTTGCTATAATCTAACTTGAATAACGTATGCATCACCAATTTCTATTTTTCTCTTAATGCTCCGTTTGTTTGGCGGAAAATAATTTTTTTTTAAAAATATTTTCTATGTCTCTAAATCTTATTTTCTGAAATTATATTTTTTGATATTTCATAATCAAATATTTAAAAAATAAATAAAAATATAATTCAATATTTAGATAAGAAAATATTTTCTTTAGTAATATGTTAAGAATAGTTATTATTTTCTCATTAATTTTTAAGTTATAAATTTATTGACTTATTTTCTGGTGACAAAAAAACATTGAAAAATCAGGAAAATATTTTTTTAGAAAATAAATTCTTCCAAACAAACGGAGCCTTAAATGTAATGGGTTTTAGCGTAAAATTTACACTTAACAATTCACATTAATGAACTATTAAATCTCCTATGATTTTACAATTACACAAATAGTGATCAACATGAAGCAGCAATTCATAACATTCGGCCCAAAATTAATTTGGATCAAAATACAACTTGAGACTAAACATTTAGACTAAAATACAAGAAACTAAACATTAGGGTTAAAAATGAGAATGTAAAAGTTTGGGCAATGACAATATTCTTAGACTATATTTCCTTTATAAGAGTTTTAGATGAAGCTTTAACTTTGAAGTTCAACCCTAAGGTTAAAATATGTAACAGTGCGAGTAAAAGTTGAAAAATAACACCCTGAAAAAATAACCGCCGATCAGAACTAAAATGACAATGATTGGTTCATCAGTTTATTGACCGTTTCGATCTGATTTTGATAGCATTGTCTAAGACTATTAGAAAAAGAAAAAGTTGTAACTATACAAGAAGTAGGGATGACAA
This sequence comes from Breynia disticha f. nivosa, assembly GCA_948193385.1. Classification (NCBI taxonomy): domain Eukaryota; kingdom Viridiplantae; phylum Streptophyta; class Magnoliopsida; order Malpighiales; family Phyllanthaceae; genus Breynia; species Breynia disticha. The sequence continues at coordinate 15,310 of CANYCX011284967.1, forward strand.
TTGGACCCAATACCCACGGAGAATCCGATTCCCGTCTCTGATTTGACCGGAGAATACCCGGTTTGACCGAAAGAGCTTAGGCAAAAAATTAACTCAGTTAAACATGTTTTTACTTGTTCACTATTGTGCTTATTTACAGTCCTAACAAGCAAGCTTTCCATCACTCAAGCTCTCAAACTCAGTTTACTGTTATCCAACGTAGCGCGTTCCCAAACAGCTTGGTTCATTCTTCACCGACTAAAAATGATCAATGACCTTGCACAACAGTTCCTTTATTCACAGTAAAATAGACTTCCAATTCCACCAAGAACAGTTTCTAATTTCCAAGCACTATACAAACAAGAATACCTAACACCATGCTGTACTCTTTGATCTGCAGTTCTCAAAATCAACAAAGCAAAAATCTTCAGATTTGCAGCAAATGCATTTCATTGCAACATAGGTGACGCGGCAATAAACAGCGCCCCCCCGGCCATCTTCGCACTATGCCTACTAAATGGCCTCAAGCATAAGCCTCAATTCATCAGAACATTCACATTTACGCAAAATATATCGGAAAGCAAAGAAATGTAGAGGTAACAAGTAAATCACCAGAAAATAAATGCATTGCAAATATAAGTTCTGATGAAACCTCGTATTAAATTCAAATCAACAGTTGGAAAAGAATATTTACAGAGTACTGTCCCTCTTCTCTTTCAATATTTTCCCTTTGTAAGTCCTCTTTGACGTCAATAATTTGTCAATAATAGGGGATTTCATGTTTTCTTGTGAGCCCTTTTGGAAATCGCGCCTTTCATACTTCTTCACACGTTTCTCTGATGGTTCTCTTCCGGAAATTCTAGGTCTCCTTGAATTCAGTTTCTTGTTTTCCCCAGCTAATCCCCTGTTACCTCGAACATTTCTCCGAGAACGATTCCTAGTCATACTTTCCTCAGAATCATCATCACTGTCATCCTCATAATCGGAATTGACCTGTTCTACTTCCACGCTATCCTCATTATCGACTTGTTCTGCTTGTCCTTTAGGTTCTTGATCGGGCTTCTTTTCCTTTTGTTTGCTTCCACCGGTCAGAGTTGTATCTTTATGGCTTTCAATCACCATCTTCATCAGATGAAGATACTGATTCCTGATCGTCACCACTGGATTCTTCTCAATCAGCATTCCCCTCTTATAAGCGTCCTGCAAGACCACAGTATTTGTCCTTATCTTACCAGACACGTAAAATATCCCCGGATGGTGAAGCAATGCTCTCTTAATCCTAGATCGAATCCCAAGCCATTCTCCAATATCCAACAAAGTTTCCATCTCCACCTTCTTCCCAACAAAAAAATTAAGAATCTCATGTAAAACCCCAACTACCCATTTATCTGATTCATCACTACTGGGTCCTAGATGCAATGCAGTCTCATAAGGAGAAACATAAGGCAATTTCTGCCACTCGGCATACCACTTCTTCAACTTACTTTCCACCACACAACCACTCGGTAACCTTTCCGGAATCACAGCATCAAGGCCTTTCTTTCTTGCATCCTTCTCAATAACCGAAACAGCCAATTCATCACACCAACAAACTAACTCCAATTCTGAATCCGAACCAACGCCACATCCCAAATTCCCACCTTTAACAACTCGAAAAAAGTCAGGAAACTGAGGAACCAAACTTTGCATGTAATCACAAGGCAAACCCAAATCCCATTTCAAAAAATCAAGCAACTTCAATGGGATCGTATGAGCTCTAGTAAGCATCAACAACTTAACAAGTCTATTAGCAACATCGTTTCTATAACTCTCTCTATTATAAACCAAAGTTTCGTCAGAGTCAAGTTGAAGTACCTTTGGCGTGAGCTTAATATGAGGATGAAACCCAGTTCTAGCTGGAACAAACTCTTCGAAGATTGAAGGGTATTTTCTGATTAACTCAATAGGACGCGTGTAAATGTAGAGAGACTCTTTATTGCTCGAAATGACAGATAAAGGCAGTGCCTTGGAAGGCTCTGATTTTATCAAGTTCTTTATGTTTATGACTGGTTTTAAGTGCTTTTCTCTCTCAACTGCGTGATCCAGGCCACGGTCTCTTACATGTTTTATGGAGGGGATGTCTGAGATACTTCGGTGGAAGTGGTGGCGGTAGCGGGTGAGTAGAGAACGTAAAAAGTTTTGCATTTCTGGTTGTTTGAGGTTTTGAGCGAGGGGGGTTTAGCAAGAGAGTGAGGGTTTTAAGAAAGAGAGGAATAATGTACAATTACACCCCCCAACTTTTAAGCCACCGATGATTTAGTCCTTAACATTTTATTTTGTTTTCTCTGATATTCTTTATAATAGAAAACAAAGCCAAAATTTAAAACCAACTGAAAAATGACAACAGCACAAGGTCTATGCTTTGCGTGGGTGATGTTTTAGTTAATTATTTTTTAAAATTTATTTTTCCAATAATTTAATAGTAAATTTATAATATTCTCATTAATCCAAACTGTCATTAAAAATATTAAATAAAATATCTAATTCAATTAAAAATAATTGTAAATAATTTTAAAAATATAAATATCTCATTAAATGCTTTATATTTTTAAATAAAACAATAATAAAGTTGTAGGTATTACAATGAGTAAATTGACCCAAATTTTCCAATATTGAGAATGCATACCGAGTTAATAGGAAGAGGTCAGTTTAATGTCCTACTTGTATTCAAAAAGTTCCAAAGTAAGGATTGAAATAAAAGGATAGGCAAGGGGATCCGTCCACTACTTGTCGCCTATGCTCTTATAATTATGTTTTTTTAATGCATATTTTTTAAAATCGTACTTTTGTATTTTTTTTGGATTATTTTAACTCGACAATTTTTGTCATGATTGTCCGCTCAAAATCTATAGTCCGGTTTCAGAATCTATTTTCAAGTATTGTTGCTCCCAAAATTATGCACATGAAGGATTCAAAAGGTTCCGCAGTTTACTTAACTCTCCAATATGAGGTTTTTTCCTCCAAATAATCAGATACCATCATGCATAATAAAGTACAAGGCACTACATCATAATCTGTCGATGCGGCGGCGTTGATTAGAATCGGGTGATGATTTGTGAAAAGAGAGCCTTAAAATCTTTGGTGGGCGTGCCAGTTCCCTCCGGCTTTGAGGCTAGATCGAATGCCTTGAACTTTGCTTCCTCGTATTGCAGTGCCTGTTTCACAGAATATGAAATGTAAGGCAAACACACAAAAAATTATTACTAAGCAATATATACAAGAATCAAACAGATTTTCATGAAAATTATATGTTCTGTTTCTTATTTACCTGAAGGCATACTTCTGCAACATCGGCCCTGGCAATTGTTCTTGTCTCTGTCTGACGAAGCTCGTCATCCTTTCCAACGAGTAGTTCTCTGATGCCTCCTTCTTTATCTTGCAGGCCTCCAGCTCTAAATTTAACCAGAAATCAATATAGAGGAATTGCATAAACAAACCGTCCATAGTTCCATGTCCGATTAACGGAGAATCTCAAAACTTCCACTCTCACATGCAGTATTACTTGTTCATAAGGCTAAAGGTGATCATAAATTAGTCTGCGAGTCACAAGTTTGATGATATCAGAATCCGATCATAGTTTAACAGATCAAAGGATTGAGAACAGTATTCTAATACACTGATCTCCAGTATGTACAGTACTTCAGTTGCATTATAATTCTGAACTGTTGTGAAGTGAGAAGACAACACTAATGTGATGGGAATGGTTATGCCAGGATGAGAATGGCTATGCCAGACCTTATAATTGTGTATGGGATGCCAGAGTCAGCCAAATACTGCTCAGCCTTTCTCTTCCAAACCTAGAGCATAAAGATTTACAATGTAAACAACGTAAGGTTAAGTTCATTCAAATCGAAATCCAGGAAAGACTTCAATTGATTTAAATTCTGAATGAAAATCAGGCTTGTTCTGACAATTGAAAGCCTTGAAAGAAAGAATCGCCACAAAGAGATTCAAGATAGTATGACGAACCAGTATTTTCCCGTTACCCAAACTGTTCAATGGATTATTAAGGTTTGTTCCTCCCATAGAACCCACCAACACAATTTGCTTCACTCCAGCAGCCTTAGCTGTTCATTCATGACACCGAATTCAACAAACTCAAAATGAAACAACTGTACTGATCTGATTTAGCAAACCGAATAGCAACTCAACAGCATCGATTTGATTCTTCTGACCAATCCAATCAACCTAACAAAGAAAAACCAGTCATTAGACACCACAGCGCAACCAAATTCCAAACCAGAACCTCACAATCAAGAAATGAACAATAGATACCTGTTCCGGATAGGCACCATCTTCAAAATAGAACTCAGGCCTCTCTCCTGAAGAGGGGTCAAAGCCAGGTTTCATCTTGGGAACAGCACTAGTTAAGATAATCAAAGCATCAATTCCTTGTATAGCAGGAACAATGCTTTCATACTCCCTTATATCACCAATAAACACATCATCGCCTCCGTTAATTTTCTGTTTACTCTCTGCAGTCCTCACCAAACCTCTCCTAACAAATTGTTCTGACCTCTCCTTCAATTTCTTATACACTATTGAACCTATCAAACACACAACAACACAAACAAAAAGAACACTGACATGACAAGATTGAAACTTTAAGACATACAAACAACACAAACATGACAAGATTGAATCTTTTTCACTCACATTCGTTGATTTAACAGCAACCAAATCGAAAAGATAAAATCTTCCGACTACAAAACAAAAACCAACATGGGAAAAGTTAAAATTACCAGTTCTGCACCAGCTCCAGTGACGAGAACAGTTTGTGGAGGTAAACTAGCCATGGAGAGAGCTATAACTTGTCGTTTTCCAAAACCCTTTCTAGTGCTGTTGAGGAATGAAGTGTTAAATGAGAAGGTATTAGAAGATTGCTTATGAGAAGAAAAAAAAAAGGGACACTTGTGACACTAGCCATTCGTCAATGTAGTTTGACAGTTAGAATATAGTTTCCATGGAAATGCCTGATGAACTAACAAGAATGGAGCTACCAAAATTCAACTACTTTTCTTATATTATCTTTTTTTTTTTTTGGGTTCTTTTCTCTGATCTGAACTTTAGTTTGATTGTGTTGTGTTGAAAATTGAAATCTAAGTATGTATGTATGTAATGTAACGGTTGCATGGTTTGGCGGATTTTCTTATCCTGAACATAGATTTCTATCTTTGTTCAAAAAAAAAAAACATAGATTTCTATCTTATTGAAACTAACCTCACGCGCCATGTGGTGGCGGTGAGCGTAAAAATAGAGTTGTCAGGTTGTGGAGAATGGAGCGTGTGAAACAATTGCGGAATTTTTTAAGATTGTTGTTCGGTTAAATTTACTCTAAACGACATGTCGGTTTAGCAGCCACTAACTCCAATTCTGAATCCGAACCAAACCCACATCCCAAATTCCCACCATTAACAACTCTAAAAAAAAGTCAGGAAACTGAGGAACCAACCTTTCCATGTAATCACAAGGCAAACCCAAATCCCATTTCAAAAAATCAAGCAACATCAATGGGATCTTATGAGCTCTAGTAATCATCAACAACTTGACAAGTCTATTAGCAACATCATTTCAATAACACTCACAATTATAAACCAAAGTTTCGTCAGAATCAAGTTGAAGTACCTTTGGCGTGAGCTTAATATGAGGATGAAACCCAGTTCTAGCTGGAACAAACTCTTCGAAGATTGAAGGGTATTTTCTGATTAACTCAATAGGACGCGTGTAAATGTGGAGAGACTCTTTATTGCTCGAAATGACAGATAAAGGCAGTGCCTTGGAAGGCTCTGATTTTATCAAGTTCTTAATGTTTATGACTGGTTTTAAGTGCTTTTCTCTCTCAACTGCGAGGTCCAGGCTACGATCTCGTACATGTTTTATGGAGGGGATGTCTGAAATACTTCGGTGGAAGTGGTGGCGGTGGCGGTTGATGAGAGAACGTAAAAAGGTTTGCATTTCTGGTTGTTTGAGCTTTTCAGAGGAGTTTTAAAAAGAGAGTGAGGGTTTTGAAAATTTTAAGAGAGAGAGAGACTGGGGAAGGGATAATGTGCAATTTCACCCCAACTTTTGAACCACCGATGATTTAGTCCTTAATATTTTATTTTGTTTTCTCTGGTTTTTTTATAATGGAAAACTAAGCCAAACTTTAAAACCAATAGTAAGATGACAACAGAACAAGTAGGACTGTAAATGAGCCGAATTGAGTTTTTGAGTGTTCAAAATCAGTTTGTTTAAAATTTTACGAGTATATGTTCGAGTCGATTTTTTTGTCAAGCTCAAAATTTTGTTCAAGCTCAGTTCATTTAAAGGTCAACTATCTGATTATATCACAAGATTGAAAAAAATTGGAATTTAAATGAGGTGAGATAAATTAGTTTCAAAACTACGTTGTTTTGTGTAAAACTATGTAGTTTTACACTGACATATTGTAATTTAAACACTATAATTCTTAATGATATAAAAAATCAATTTTCAGATTAATTCACCTAAAACAAACTAACATATTTAGTATTAGAATTTATTATTCAAATTAAAATTTATAATTACCGTTGTATGCACTTACTTAAAACAAATTAATCAATTATTCATGACTTCATATTTTATAAATCTATATAGTTATAAAATTTACCTTAAATAGACTTGTATCCCTAAATTTGATAAAAAAAATACATCTTTGTATAATTTACGAACTTGTTCGCGAGCTTAAAATGTCTCTTAAATGAGTATGTTCACAAGCTTATGAATCGAGTACTTGAGTATTTTAAGTCGACTCATTTATTTAAATGAGTTTAAAATTTTATTCAATCTATATAAGCATAGTCATGAACGAACTTTAAACAAGCCAAACATTGATCTATTCACCAACGACTCAGCTCATTTACAACACTAAACAAAACATATCGTTCGCGAGGTTGATGTTTTAGTATATATTATTTTTTATGTTATTTTTCGAATAATTTAATAGTAAATTAGTAATGTTGTTATTAATCCGAGCTATCATTAAAAATATTAGATAAAATATCTAATTCAATTTAAAATAATTTTAAAAATATAAATATCTCATGAAATGCTTTATATTTTTAAATAAAATAATAATAAAATTGTAAGTATTGCATTGAGTAAATTGATGAAATTTTCCTATGTTGAAAATACATACCAAGTTAATGGGACCTATACTAAAAAAATTCGAAAGTTGGGATCGAAATTATTAGGACCAAAACCTTACAAGAACACCCACAGTAATAATAATAGAGAAAGAAAGAAAAAACTCACAATATTTTAAAGTGGTTCGACCTCTTAACAATAGACCTGCGTCCACGATCTTCATTAAATAAATGTTACAATTTTTGGACAGAAACCCTCTCACAACGATTACAGTTTTTGAATGGAAAAGTTATCAAAACCCTCTCTCAAAAGACTACAGTTTTTGCACGGAAAAACTATAAAAACCCTCTCACAAAACACTATAGTTTTTGCACGAAAAACTATAAAAACCCTCTCACACTTACAAGACTCAAACTCAAGTTACACCTCACTAGTTAACTGAGTTGAGGGGTTTTAGTCACCTAACTACTAAGACATATAGCCTATTTATAAGGGGAATACCCTTTTACAACCGCAATTCTAATAGATGCGGGATACTTAGATAGTTATCCCAACAAATCTCAATTCTACTCAAATTAAGATTTGGGTAGTTATCTCAACAATTCCTCCCTCTACCCAAATCTCCACAAATCTCGAAACGCTAAGAAAACTGAACTTTCTAATTAATCTTCATCTTCACATATTTTCAAATCTGAGAAAACTGAACTCTTTAGTCAGTCTTCTTCTACCACTCTGAGAAAACTAAATTCTTCTGTCAGTCTTCATCTTCAGTCTTCTAGTCTTTGTCTATTCTCCTC
>CANYCX011285425.1:0-11247 GCA_948193385.1 Breynia disticha f. nivosa
AGTTCAACAATATTGAACATTAGTATTTTCTTATCTAATTAAAAAGTCTATACGTATTAGTGATAAAATTATTAATAATAATATTAAACATGTTAACAAATACTCAATTATTAAATGATGTAATTTACCAATATGAATATAATGAAAGTATATGAACACAAATGAACATCCATAAAATTTTTACATTACCAAAGTGCTCAATTTTAATTGATATTTTCACATTTCTTATGATGAACAGATATGTACATAAATGAACTTTGTTCATTCTTAATTTATACTTATATAATAAATTTTTATGTTCTGCAGTCTTTTTTATTCAAGTTTTGTCCTTTTTAATGTTTGCATATCGTCAAAATGTCGATTCTTGTTATATATATAGATTTTTTAGTTATCTTTTTTTGAATTTCAATTAATGAGTAAGTTTTGATAAAATTGTGCCTAAAAATTAGGAGTTATTTTTTGGTAATTTGAATTTAATTGATAGTTGCATAGTTGACAGTTATTAAATGACTGTTTATGGGCATTTTTAAATTTCTAAAACTGATTTCGTGCATATCTACAAAACATAAATTGGAATATGACATTTTTGCATATGATGAAACATATCTGGGCATTAATATTTCATTCTTAAAGTGAGCATTTGCCTAATTTTCCGGTTTTATTTCGGTGAATTGCACTTTTATACATTTATCTAAATATTTTTATAAAAATATCAATTCATTAATTTGGTTAAAAATACAAAATAAATTTTTAATTAAACAATAAAAAGTTAATAAAAAATAAAATAAAATAAATAAACAATGGTATAACAAATGGCTTTACATTGTTTGGTAGATGTTAGTAAAATAAATTCAAGAGATTATTGTTAGTAGAAATATTTAGTAGATTGTAAAAATGTTAATAAAAGTGGTTTTATACAAAAAATTCTCCTAGGTAACTCGTTAGTTTCGTTAATAACACTATTATTCAATTGTATAAATTATATAAATTAATTCAAATAACTAAAGAATAATTGTGAATACTTTTTTAATAAAATACAAAAAAGCATTTTAGGAAATAATAAATTGAAAAATAAATGACAAAAATATATGTATTATAATTAAAAAATAGTATTCAAGTAATAATTTTGTGAATTATACTTGTATATATTTTTCCAATATTGCTTACAAAAAATTAATTTATTAATTTGATTAACAATAATATTATTCAAAATGTCTGAATAAATAAAAAATTTAAATAAACTTTTTAATTGGGCTATAAAACTTTAATAAAAATAAAATAAATAATTAATGATATAAAAAATAATGATATATTGTTTGATAAATATTAGTAAAAATATAAAATAAATTTAAGAGTTTATTTTTAAAAGAAATATATAATAGATGATAAAAAAATATTACAAAAAATAAAAAATTTCTCTAATTTTATTAATTTAATTTTTTTTGATAAATACTAATTTTTTTGATATTTTTTTTATTTATACTACCAGTCAAATGTTCTTAACACTAGTACACTTCACCAAATATTCTTTTGAAATTAATAATGCTTTTAATTGTAGTCTATTTATTAATTTTTTTGTCTATTTTTCTATACACATAAGCCACTGTCTTATAGAATAATTCTGGTTATATTAAATCAATGTTTTAAATGCATTGCTTGTTAATAGATATTTAAACAATTTTGTTAAAATATTTGGAAATTATAATTAGTGTAATTTACCCTTTTATTTATTTGTTACATTTTTGGGCTTACAGGACATTAAGCCTGTCCAGTGTGGAAGAGTCCAAAGTTGCGTTGGGTCTAGTGGGCCCAGATTTTCGATCTTTACGTAGAAGTTGACCCAATGCAATGTCTGTAGTGAAAAAGACATCCAAGTCGATTGTATTAAAAGGTCATTGTCGAGAAAAAGAAAAAATGGGGTCCATTGATATGTCAATTTTGGAGATTCTCATTCAGCCACACAATCATAAAACACAAATATCTTAAGACAAACAAAAAAACAAACAAGTAATAACCAAATCAAGTTGAGGTCATAATTACATTATCATATAGATTCCGTTTGATATTACTGTTTGACAATGTTACGGTATTTTTGACTCATAAAATTAGTTTTTATTATTTGGTAAAATAAATTTTATTTTTAACAACAGTATTTTTGGTGAAACAACTATTTTTTTTAAAAAAAAAAATTCACTTTGATCTTGCTTGGCATAACTAATAAATTTTTTAAGAAATGAGTTACTGATAATTTTATCTATTTAGTTTGAAAATATATTTCTTAAGAATTATATAATACTTTTTGTAATATATATCTACAATACCATTCACAAAATAGTAATCTTGTAATTACTTAAAATTTATATTTAAAAAATATTCTAAAGTTTATAAATAAGTTTTTTTATAAAACTAATACACTTTTATTTATAAAATTAAATTTATCATAAAATTATAATTATAATAAATATATAATTCAAATATTCAAATAAAAAATAATAAAGAAAAGAAGAGTAGCAAGAGATAAAATTAAAGTCATTGTCGGCACCTTAAAAATAAAAACAAGAGATTAATACTGGGAGGATTAAAATGGAGGTTGAGATAAATTATTTTCAACAGAAATATGCTTTGGAATTGGAATCTATTTTTATTACTTCATTAGAAAAATATGAGATAATGGGGTACAGTGAGTTTTTGGATGACAATTTTATCATATGACAAATTTTTATTTTATATTATTGTATAAAAAAAATTGTGTTACACAGTTATACAATTATTATTATGACAACAGTTGCCACTTAAGAATTTAGCTCGCATAAAAAGGAACACACTTTTTTTTTGTGCAATAAGGGTAAATTCAATGCGAGTCGAACAGAGGGATTCAACCCGTGTTGGAGAGTTGAATCCAAACCAGGTTTGATTATAGTCGAATTAATTTGATTTTAGACTCGACTCCATTAGTATTTTTTTTTTTGAAATAAATGATGTTAGTTGTTATCTAAATTGATTAATGATGAATATCATTTTAACAGGAATATTATCATCGAATCCTTAAATAGATTTTATGCTCCATTTGTTTGACGGAATTGATTTCATGCGGAAAATATTTTTCATGTTTCAGAATCTTATTTTTTGGAATCATATTTTTCGGTATTTCATATTCAAATATTTAAAAATACAAAGAAAAATATAATTTTATATTTTAGATTAGAGAAATATTTTCTTTAAAAATATACTAAGAATAATTATTATTTTTCGTTGATTTTTAAGTTGTAATTTCGGCGACTTATTTTCCGTTGATAACAAACGCTGGAAAAACAGGCAAATATTTTCTCAGAAAAAGAATTCCTCCAAACAAACGAAGCCTTAGTGAAATACTAATTTAGATAAATTATCTAACTAGATTCTTAAGCCTCACTTGGTTCGAATGAATAGATTTCTTGGGAAGTTCATTTCCCGGAAAGTCGTATTTCTTTGGAATTAACTTTCCAAGAAGTAAGAATAAATGTTGTTTGTTTCAAATTTTATTTCCCCGGAAGTAGATAGTATTTATTGATTTTTTTTATAAATTAATATTCATATTTACATAATTGTCCTCACCAATAACTAATTAGATATTTTATAAAATAAATTCAGGAATATAATGGTAAAATTCATTCAACTTCCTTAGAAAAGTTCAACTTACCTAGGTCTTGCTAAGTAATTAACTTCCCTTAAACAGGGGAAGTTGAGAATTTGACTTTTCGAAAAGTTGAATTTAGAAACGCAATCAAGTAAGACAAAATTGTACACTTATCGAAAAATACAACTTCCCTTCCTTACTTCCTTCAACTAAGTGAGTCCATAGTCAGAGTGAAACAAAAGAAATTCTCAAGAACAGATTACTGACTTAAATATAATCACATGTTGTTTTCATCATGTCTAGAATCCATTGATATTAGTGGATGAGATGCAAGAAAGAAAAGTTTAAGAATAACATTCTCAAACACAGTAGTCAATAGTAAGTCCAGAAATAGAACTATCATAAACCAACAAATTACCATCTCTCGTTACACTCCTTTCATTACAGCCACTCGACACATCCATCAGTTGATGCAGATGTACTGAACCAATTCAAACCAAACAAAACGCTGTCACAGACTCACTCGTATCCTCGGAATTCCCAAACTGATAGATAAGTTTTCTCAGAAGAAGCAAACAAAATAGGCTAAAATTCCAGAAATAATCATACATGCCTCCATTTTTTTCTTTCAGGAACCATTCCTATGGGTGAAAGGTTTAGGTTGAATCATTGCCGTGAAACAAAGCCACGTACATTCAGACTTCGTCTTTAACTTATATTCTGCAAGACTAGGTATAGTGTTCCCTGGAGGAGATTTAAAAACATATATAAGACATTTCTCAAAATGGAGCAGTTGCGCATCTCCCCAGTTTATGCCTGTCTGGAAGCTGTTTAGGAGCTGCCAATAACTGCAATGTCTACAACATTACGACCGTAGTGTCAAAACAAGTATTTTTAAGACTAAAGCAAAAGATTTCGTTTGAAATTGTAACGTAACACATTCAGTGCCGACCTTTTGATGCTGCTTCTTAAGCTTTGCATTCTCCTCTTTCAATTCAGCAACTTGACGTTCCAACTGGATAGTATAATTCTGTACATTGTGATGAAAAATATCCATTCATGCAAGTAAATATACCAAAAATAAGCTTAACAAATTTGTGCGAGTAAAGGATATGAAAAGGTAAGTATTAAAGAAAGAAAATTTCCTGTTTTTTAGTCCTAGAACGAGCAGCTGATTCTCTGTTCTTGATAATGCGTTTATATTTCCGATCATCAGAAACGTCGTCATGGTTTCTTCCAACCCTTTTATTTAGCATGCATGAAGAATCTGAAGAAGAAGCTAGAGTGGTTAAATTTGGCATCATAAAAGAACCAGAAGAGCTGAAAACACAATTTGCTTGACTTTGTAATATCGGGTTAGACACTAATTCCAAGCTCAAGGCAGTAGTAGGAGGTAACTCCATAGAAGCAAAAGAAGTAGCTCCGTCGAGAAATGAGGGTGGTTCAAGGGATGCAACTCTTCTGGTTTGGTCTCTACCGAAGGGCATGGAAAAAAAGTCCTGAAGAATCGTGCTAGGAAAAGCCGGGTGGTTAGTATTACTACTTATGCTTGAGCCTGGATTTTCTTGAAGGGAAGCAAGGTTTATGTCCTCCCAGATCTCTTCCATGGAGTTGTAAGTTTATAGGCAAGTAAAATGACGAGGGTGAAGTTAAAAGCTCTAACAGAGTAACAATGTTTGGTGAGGGTCTGGTCTATTTAGAAGATTGAGGGAATGGTAAAGGAAGCCAATGTTACTGCATGCGTGTATATATGTGCAATATTACTGTGTATGTTTTCACATCTTGTTGTTAAAAGGTACACTTTGTTAAAATAAATGTCATAAACTAATTTTTTATAAAAATATTATTAAAATATTCTCATATATTAATGATAAAAATTTATATTTTGAATAAATTTTTTTTATTCAAAAAAAATAAAAATTTGACACTTAAAATTAGAGAAAAGGAGAATTATGTATGCACTAATGAAAAATGATGGTCTAAATTAGTAGAAGCATGCGATAATGATTAGTTTTCTGGAATAAGCAAGAAAATCCAATTGGAAGAAAGGCGACCTCAGTTTTCTGTTTCTTTTTTTACAAGTAATCAAATCACTAGTTTTTTTATATCATAAAATTTAGGAGTAGACAGAAGGCAGCTCATAATTTAAGTGTTGTCTTGGGGGAAAAATTACATGGATAGAATTTTTGATCAACAGAGTAATTTTAAAAATAGTTGAGTTAAAATTTTATATTGTAAAAATAATTAAATTTATAAATTTTCATACATTTATATTAATAAATTGTAAGATTAGTTATATTTATTTTATGTTCATATTAATAAGCTATTTCAGATTTATAAATTTACATATGCTTATAGTAATAACAAATATGTAATAAACTTAAAAGTGAAATGTGAGTACTTTTATAATTAAAGTTTTATTTTATAATTTCGCAATAAGAAGTCTAGTTTTTGCATGCTATGAAAGGGATATAATGCGATGCGATGTGAAGAGAAAGTCTCCTTGCTTCAGCAGTCGATGAATGTTTGCTTCATTTGTTCTTCTTTAAAGGGTGTTTTGTATAATGAGAGGCAAACAAGCTAATGCGAAACAGTAAACGAAGTAATGAAACAAATCTCATTCCCCAAAAATAGCAGTTTCATGTTCGCAAAGGCTCCATCATTTTCACCCTAAAGCTTCCAACCAACCAGTGTTTACCAAACAAATCAGAGTCAAAAACATTCAAGTAAAACAAATCATCCACACCAAAACCTACGCTATACAATAATCCAAAAACTTGTAAACCTACCCATTAAAGAACCCATGTTCCCCTTTTTTTTTTGTGTTTCTTCTCTTAATAAATATATCTATATAGGTCTGGTCTTATTCTCTTCTGCTGTATGTGCCTCATTCAAGCTTTTCCAAAAAAAACCAAGCACAGGATAGGACAAAAATTGGAAGGTGCTTTTAACCTCCATGGCAGCATCCATCACCACTCCTTACAACAACAAGCTCCCCCTTTCCAAAAAATGACTTACTCGTACAGAAAGAAAGCATTGACTGAAAGGTTACTCTTTGACTGAAAGGTTACTCTCACCTTCAACTTGAACCTTCAGTATTCTTCTCTTGAGAGAGAGAGATGTGAGGCTAACACAGTTGAACTTCTCCTCGGTCATCCTGTGACTGAGGATGTGCATCAGTAGTTGCACTACTCTGGGTGTCTGCTGCATCTTCCAATGCTACCTTTTGAAATGAAGCTGATAAAGCTGAGGATTGTGACCCGGTCTCTGAGGGAAGTCCCCCAGAACTAGGTAACCAACGGCTCCAATCATCACGCCTCCGAATTTTTTCATCCTGCATTACATTATAAAGAGTTTACAAAAGAGCTTAATTCTGTAAGGGAAATCAAAAGTAATTTAAAAAATTATAACACAACCGAAAATATGGAATTAAAGTAACTTGAATTCTTCTGTAAACGAATTATAGGCTCCAGAAAACACGACAAAATTTCTGAAGTTCACACTTGATATTGAAACAAACAGAAAAGGTACCTGCACTTCCAGAAAATTTGAAGATCTCAAGGAATCTAAAATCAGTCCAATGTCACTTGTCACACTTCTCACCTGAAAAAACATAGGCATAAAGCAAACTTAACTGCAAACGTCCATATTGAAAGAGGCACAATACAGCTATAAATTTCACAAGTAAAAAATAAAATAAACAGATGAAGAACTTAGTAATACACACCCATCACAGCAGCAAACATATTAAACTTCTTAAAAGAAGTAGAGGCCATATAATCAATCTGAATATTGTATAGTACATACAAAAATAATAAATCGAACAATTTGCACCATTAAAGGAATCTTCCACTAGAAAATATTTCCAGAAGCTCCTAAACCCAAAGAGGAAATGATAAAGTTAAGAAAACATATATCATTTTCCTGTATAGTTACCATTGTTGAAGTGTAAAAAAAAACCCACTTTTCTATAGAAAATGCCAATTTGAACAAATCAATATCTAGCAATTAAAATCAATAACTTCCATCTGTTATTTTATCCAGATTGAAAAGAAAGTAATATCAATGCCATGGAGGAGCATGTAGACATCACATGTACAATGCCAGTAACAAGATAATGCCAACTGCCTTGATCAATCCAACAACAGAACACTGGAAAAACAAAAATGAGGGAGAAATAACAGCGGAAAAAAAATAATTAAAAGTTTGACATATAATGCTGTTAGACATGTACCAAATGATCCTAGCCGGTCAAAAATCATAGCATCTGCTGCATTCCAATTTTCACAACTCTGAGGCAGCTCACAAGCCTCATCAGTGTATTAGGAGAACAAGGAAGAGGAAATGAGGTATAGCTAAGAACTGTTTGTTAGGACTTAGCATGCTTCACTATTTGTGTAATTTAATTTGAAGCTTATACAAGTACAAACTCAGGGTATTTATCAGTTAGAAGTAAATAAGAAATTAAGAATAGAGCTTCCAGCTCCCTGCTAAAGTAGGCCACACACAACCAATTCACTATCAATTTTTTGTAAATGAATTATTAAAACGCCCCAAAAGAACTAATTGCATTTTCATAATTAGCATCCAATAATTGTACAAGCTAAGAAAGCTACCACTCATGAAAATTACTACGAATATCATAAATACCAAAACAATCTAAAATCAATAAAGGAAGAGCATATCATAGATCATCTAGCTAAGATAAACATTAATATTTACAAAAAAAAAGCCAAAAACCTAAAGAATCTGCAATATTAAAAGCTCCATGCATAAATTGTAAATGATTAAGGATCACAATCAAACTCATGAAACAAGGATCAAAAGCCTAAATAATAGATGAAACTTACTCGATTAAAACCAGCAATTAGATTAATTGGAACCCAGCCGTCCTCGTCCATATTTGACTTCAAAAAATCATCTTTAACTAAATTAACATCACTGGACCAAAGAAACAAAAATTAAAACAGCATACTTTAAATAAACCAAAAAGGAAAATTGTGACAAATGACCAAAATAGAAGAGGCAATGCCTGAAATAATATTCTATCTGACGCAATAACAAAGCAGGCAAGGATGCATTTGCTAAAGGCATGACAAGAGTAGGTGGTGGTGGCGGCGGTGGTGGCATGAACGTGCCATAGGGGTCCAAAGGCACCGGGAAATATACAAAATCTTAAGAGAATAGAAGCATCAGTTAAAAAACAATATGGCTATAAAGAACAGACGTCATAGAAAAGAAAAAATGGCTACCATGAAAACCCATTGAATTTGGGTAAGGTCTGACCGGCTGAGAAGGAACAAATGCAACACCATTTGGTGGAGGACCTCTAAATCCCCTTGGAGAAGCTCTCTGAGGCTGCACAGTACCATCCCTAGCAGTTCCACGATGTCCACGATCCTGATCATGCCTGCCACTTCCATGGCTGGTATAGTTAGAAGCATCCCCTCGTGGACCAAGGTTACCTTTCCTTGAGGCATGTCGATGATCATTAAATACCCGTGGTTGCGGTGAAAATCCCCCAGGTAGTCTCTGTGGCCTGAACGTGTGATCTCTTGGAGAGTGATTCGACATCACAGGCCCCAAATTACCATAACCATTAGGAACAATCGGAAAAGGAAATGGTGGAGGAGGTGGAGGCGGAGGAGGCGGATGGTTAAACCCGTTTTGCATATGTCCACTTCCGGAAGAACCTACACCAGCACCAGAAGAACTATTACCTGCAGCAGCAGTAACACCACGCTTCATGGATCGTTGTCGAGTCGGCGCATTATGATTAGACTTCGCATTGCTGCTAGAAGACTGCTTCTGTGGCGAGTGTGGAATCACAGGTAGTCCCTACCATAACAAAAAATAACAACTTCAATTCTTCACTAACAAATTCTCTATTCAATTATCAATCACCAAAAACTCAAAATCTCAATCAATTTATATTACTTAAATTAACAGCAGCAAAATTAAACAATCACCAACAAATACTAAAACCTCACACTTTTAATCAACTTACATTAAATAAACAAATAAATCAGTAATATTTCATAACTATAACACAAACAAAACATCACAAAAAAATAAATAATAAAGAAAACCTGAGAAACAGAAACAATAGAATCATCGGAGACAGTCTTAATCGAATCCAACGGCGGAGATGATTTCGGAGAAGGCTTAGTAGATTCCGACAAAGCAGGCCACGTCATCGTCAACGGACTAATGGGTGTTTCACTCACACCATTTCCCACCGGCTTACTCCACGCCGCTTTCTTCGGTTTATTCACATTACACTCCTCCGGCTCCGGCGAAGCAGAAGTCGGCGGAGTTTGCAGCGGCGCATCATCGGTGGCGCCGCGGACTGCTTGGGCCCACGGGGAGGGGAGGTTTTGGGAGTCGGCGGTCATAGCCATGGGAACTAGGGCTAGGGGAGTGGAATTAGCGTTAATTTGGGGATTAATTAGTTTAATGGGAGTTTGATAAATGCGGGAAAGAATTGTAATTAGGAGAATGGGAGTTTAGTGTGTTAAGGTTTTTGGAAAAAAACAAAGTAACAGAGAGAAAATTGGGTTTTGTATGAAAGCGGCTGGAACTCTCCTTTTTCTTTTTGAGCTTTTGGTTTTGTATTGGGAGATTGATGGATGTGAAATTATAGTTTTGCCCTCTCTATTTCGATACATTTGCATAAATAGCTTAGCTCATTAATTTTTCTAATTTCTTCGCTAATGACCTGATTGATTCGACCTAAAATTAAGTGCTGACAAAATAAATGTTGAATTTTAAGTACTAAAAGTGAAAATTGCAAAAAGAAATTTTAAAAATTATTTGATAATATTTAAAAACAAAAAGCACTGAATACTTTAATTTTTTTAATAAAAATTAAAATATAGAGATAAAAATAAAAAAATAATTATATATGAAATAATCTTTTAATTTAAGTTCAAAAATATGACACATAATAACTTTTAACTTAAAAAAATAAGTTGTTTTTAACTGAATATGTTCAATTAAATAGTTATCCTCTTATCAAAGCACTTAATCTTTTAAATTAAGTATTTTATTATTAAACACCTCTTAAGGCTCCGTTTGTTTGGAGAAATTTATTTTCAAAAAAAATATTTTCCTAATTTTTCTATTTTTGTTATCAACAGAAATAAATTAATAAAAATATAATTTAAAAATCAATGAAAAATAATAATTATTTTAAAGATATTTTTAAAGAAAATATTTTTCTTATCTAAAATATAAAATATATTTTTTTTAATATTTACAACTATTTGAATATAAAATACTATAAAATATGATTTCAGAAAATAAGATTCTAAAACATGAAAAATATTTTTCATAGGAAATCAATTTCTGCCAAATAAACGGAGGGTTAGGTGTTATAATTCGAATTAACATGTTGTAATTATGTTATTATTTTTTTATAAATATTATTATTTATGAAGTTAAATGTACAATTTTGTGTTGTCATAAGGATTTATTTTTTTGAATAGTGGGTTTGATGAATATGGTGGTTGTTATATATATTTCATTGGTACTAAAGTAGCTCTGGAAATGAAGAATGACTAGTTGTAGGATTGATGGAACAACAAATGCATTAATACATTTCATTATTGCAGCCCTCAACAAGATGTTTG